>JAECMU010254313.1:7962-18143 GCA_016106625.1 Dracogyra subfuscus | reverse complement strand
TAAACCTCAACGATGGCAAAATTTATACAACTGGTGTACAATATCTGCCAGTCTTGAAATACAGCAAAATAACCTTTCAGTCATATTTATTTGCTGCAAAAGTCAATTTAGAAAAAGGCAGTGTGAAAATTCACCCACGGCAATTTTCAATGTAAATATTTATCATTTTGAAGAAAGAAAAGTTCATAAGCATAAGCTTTCTGAACTTTTTATTCATTTATTTAACGACGCACTCAACACATTTGAATTACGGTTATATCGGCGTCGGACATATGGTTATGTCGAGAAAAAACCCCAGTGGTTAGCTGACGGGGATCGATCCTAGACCGACCGCGCATCAGGCGGGCACTGTACCACTGGGCTATGCTGCCCGCGAAAACTTTGTAAAAAAAACACACAACAATATGAACATACTTGACCAGATTTATAGACCACATGGGTAAACTTTGATTATTGTGCACAAATATACATACAACAAAACAAGCACAATAAATCAACAAATGCGGGAAACGTACATTACTCTTGACACTATACATATAACAAACAGATGATGGCTTAACATTTGGGAGAAAAAAAATCTATTTCATGAGTCTGCATTCAAAATGACTGAAAATATTACACAAGAGTATTTCATCTTTCACACCATAGATGTAACATTAACTAATAAAAACAGTAATATTAACTGATTAAAACAGTAATGTTAATAGATGAAAACAGTATTTAACGCATGCTACAAATCTAACAAAAACAAGACCATTGATATCATTCTAAGCACCATTTAACATTTTAAAACAAGATGGATAAATCATTTATTTAACCAGTTTTAGTACCATAACAGTGAAATAAACAATATATATTTTTTTTTTAATTAAAACAAAAATTGAAGATATTAAAGTCTAATAAAACATGTTTTCAGAAAACATGATATCTATTACAACATTTAAGAAAATGTGATACTTGTAGGAAGCATGACAACTTGTTAAAAGAAGTTTGCAATAGGTGCTATACAAAATGAGAAATTAAGTTTTTCATACATGATTTGGGATTAATAAGTTTTAATGACTAGATCAATGATTTGGTAATCAGTTGATAAAAAAAAGGCATAAAATACACCTAAGTAGGAAGTGATATATGTGTTATTACCAGTGTTTTTCGGTATTGTCAATATCTTATATTAGAAATAAAAATTGTACATTATTTTTATTCCTAATACATATACCATCGTATATATTGACAATACTGAAACACATTATATAATCTCAAGCTTAATACAACATGTTTTTGTAAACTGTATACGCCACATTAATTCCAGTCTGACATTACTAGATATTCATATGACATAAGAATATGTGGCACGGTGTCTTTTTGAACAGAAATGAAGTCAAACTTGAAAGATATCATTTTGGATGTTCTTCCATCAAAATAAACTAGTGCTTAATGTTTTTTATTTTCTGAACACTGGACAGCTTTCAGTGTATGGTTGCTATTGAAATGTGACTGCATACGTCAGTTATAGGTTATCAATGTAGTACGTACATTTGTTTAAATGTCAATAAACATAGTGGCGTGACTAATAAACATAGTGCCGTGACTGATTAATAAAAAACCTATGCATTACAGGCTTTGTGAATTATGAAAATTCATTTCATGGTATTAAAAAACCCTGGATGACCAGAACCACTTCGGGTGTATAATAATTAATATTCTAAATAATAAAATGTAAATACTTCTAATTAAATTGGCTTAAATAGTGAAAAATATGTTGTAGTGTTTAAAAACTGTGGTCCATCACTTTAAAACACAAGGTCTGGCATTACATGTATTAGAAAACTTGCACAAACTGGAACACACAGCAGTAGTTTACTTGTAGGCTTTAAATACAGATTTTAAAGGCATACTGTCACAGATTTGAAGACCTTATTTCACTAAAATTGGATAATAAATAAAAAATTACATTAATTGTTGGAAATCAAATCTAGCTATCGCATCACCATAACTATACCCTAACTTAGTTTTTGAATTATGGACCATTGCCATAATTCAATTATTTTTACAAAATATTGTTAATAAATGGAGTATGGTGGTTATGAAGATGGTTGGATAAAGTACATTTAGGGACAAATCAAATACTTTTTGTTCAGATAATACTTTGTTAGACCATTAAATAGGTTAGTGTTCTGTGACAATATGCCTTTAAAATATCTTTGTGTGTGTCAAGATGATAGAGACTGATAAAACATCTTTTTAAATACATGTTCATGATTTAGTTATAAACCGCCTTAATTGTAACGTTAAAATTTTGTTTAATGACACCACTATAGCACATAGATGGTATGTCAGATATTTTGTAATTTTGACATCGTTTTTGAGAGGAAACCTGCTACATTTTTCCATTAGTTGCAACGGATCTTTCAAATGCACCATCAGACAGGCTAGCACATATCACAGCCTTTGATATACCAGTCATGTTGCACTGGATGGAACAAAAGATAGTCCAATGGGTCCTCTGATAGGGATTGATCCCAGACCTGCAGAGTATCAAGTCAGCATTTTACCACTGGGCTACATCATGCCCATCCTAGATTGTAAAACTATCACATCTGATTTTCAATGACAACGATATTATCCGTGCACTTGTTTTTATTAGGATCAGTTCACGACAAGTTCATCTGCATCTCAATGCAAAAATTTACACATCAGTACACATACATGTAGCTTCATCTACACATAGACATACGTGTAAATGTTCAACTACTCGACCTCTCAAGTGATAAGACTACTATTATAATGTTCTTACTGTGTCTGTCTGTCTGTCTGTCTGTCTGTTCTTACTGTCTCTCTCTCTCTCTCTCTCTCTCTCTCTCTATATATATATATATATCTATATCTATATCTATATCTCAATCTCAATCTCAAAACCATGCTGGGTCAAAATTGGTTAAAACTTCTGCTGAATATTCATTCCAGTAAACTACTATTTCTGCAGCCGATGCAAACCATGCTGGACTAAACATGATTATGTATTCTAACCGTTAAAAAAATAAAAGCAACAAAACTTATGCATGAATATAAATGCAAAGAACTACAAATCGACAGGAAGGCAAGCAGAAAATCTTTGCAGCCATTGTGATGTTGACCAGAAAAAACCCAATGCAACATTTTAACCACTGCCATGACTGGAGAAGAGAAAAAAATCGCCATGACTACTCATGGTGCATGAATATAGCTAATGCAGGACAGCACCTACCACATCATCAGATAGGTTCTCTACTACAAAGCTACCTCCTGCTCCTGCATGGGATGTTTTACTACACAGAAGTGCAACTGCAATAAAACTGCAGAACTTTGACAATAGTCTGAGACTTATTTTGTGTTTGTGTAAAGTGTGTTTTTTTAATTATATATATATATATATATATATATATATATACACACACACACATACATGTTTTTTTTTTGTTTTTTAAATTAATAATGTCCGGCACTATATTAAAAATAGTATAAAGAAACTTTGGGAACAAATTAATTCATGTCAAAATCTCTGTATATTCTTCATTCCGAATAAAATTCAATATGTTAAGAATTAAGTACAATACGTTAAAACCAGAATATAATGGTATAACGAATAGTATATATACTCAACAATAGTAGTTAAGATGCAGTAGACAGGTTATGCATTTGTCTTTATAATATAAAATTAAAAACACAGCATACATAATTTGTACACCATCACCAGTCTCAATTTACTCAATGTTTCGAAATTATCTGTGAGCAGAACTTGCTAATATAATCTAATACTGACGAAATATTGACGAAAAAGTCTACTAGCACTTAACTACTTTTGTTGAGTATACTAAACTTCTATTAACAAATAAAAGTTTAATATAAAATTAAACCATAGGTAACAAATTTAAATTAATACTAACAATTATATGTCACAAATATATATAAAAACATATCTGTTAATTTTATTAATCACAGACACAAATGTTTTTCTTTCATTGTAACTAAAAACAATTTCCCAGAAACTATCACACATAACTGAGTTTATTTTTCATGTTCAACAAATATTAAATTTAGTACACAGCTCATAAAGCTATTACTTGGAATAGAGTTAATATTTTTATGGTGCAGCTTATGCTATTTGTCAGTTCTGACATTACCAGTGTATTTATACTTTAAGAAAAGAATTGCATTCTAAAAATTAATTTGAGAAAATGCACACTACTAATATATTGTGCTACGGTTGTTGTTTTTGGATGGTGGGTGGGGGCTTTTTTACATTTATAGTCAATATTTCCACAATGACATGTAATATTTAGAACATTTTCTGTTACTGTTTCACAGAAGAATAGTAATTATTATTTGTATTATTCTTCTTTTTTTTCATGATGCCACTAATGCACATTGACATGTTTCTCAGACTAAATAAATAACTGTAGGCCTACACATTTAAAACTCAAGTCAAATCTGGCAGAATAATTAATTAAAAATTGGCAACAAAGTTATAATTTGACAAACACATAATGTTTTCCCTTTTTTTTTTTTTTTCCCCATACTGCACATTATTATTAGTCTGACTTACTTTTACTCACTTTTTTGTTTAACGTGCACATTCAGAGCAAGCTGTTATAGCACACGCCTGTCTTGGGCACACACCTCAGCTATCTGAGCTGTCTGTCCAGGACAGAATAGAAATTAGTGGTTAGTTGTTATTGTTAGTGAAAGAGAAAAGAGGGTGTAGCGGCCATACACCAACCCATTGAGTCCTTAAAAACTCGCTCTGGGTGGGAGCCGGTACCAGGCTGCGAACCCAGTACCTACCAGCCTGTTGTCCGGCCACTTAACCGCTAGGCCACCGAGGTCTGACATCTTTCTCAGTAATTTATATTTACTGACATACCTGTACCCGTATAGCATCTTTATTTTGCAAAGTCAAGATTCTACTGGAAAAAATATATATACCATAACTTGATTCATAATTTTAACATGTCAGTTAGTTTGAGAGGTAACCTTTGAAAATACAGATGTGATGTACTAAATCCAATACTTGATGAACATAAATTAAAAAGTAATAATAATATAAAAATTGTCAAAATGTTAACTAGACTGACGGGTCCTTTGAGGTAATACAGGAAGACTTGACAAGTCCCACAGACATTTATAATTTCATTCTCTTAATCTTGACTCAAGATCTGTTGACTTATGGTAAACATCACAAGACGCCTTTCATATATAAGAAACTAAAGTCTGTTCCATTCTCATACAAACAAGTTTTTTCGTGTTTTGTAAATAGTTTGGTTGGACGTAAAAAGAAAACTAAACGTGTTTTGGAAACAAGATCGGTTGTCTTATGGTAAATATCACAAGACGCCTTTCATATATCAGTAACTATAGTCCGTCCCATCCTACAAAAATGTGTTTTTTGTAAATATATTTTCAGTTTGGTTGGACATAAAAGAAAAAGTTAAAAAAAAATTGGAAACAATAAAAACATACTAGTTTTGTGTGCAATTTAGAAAACAATCACCTCAGAAATAAATTCCTTGTAGTAAGTTCCATAGTATGAATAAAAAGGCATTGCGTGTAGGAAGGATTATCAATAAAATTTGTCACTGTACTGAAGTGATAGTAGCTAAGGGAAATAACTCTTAAAACCCTGAAAGTGAGGATTTATGATAATAATTAAAAATGTCAAAACATTTATTATTATCAGTGACATTTAAAAGATTAAGCCCAATGTCATATTTCATGATAATTTGTCATAAAATTTAATTTTTATTACACTGTAAAAAGACAGGTGCATATGCAGGAAACCAGGTATGGTGCATTCTAGGACTAGTAAAATTCATCATGACAAATAAAATAAAAATTGTTCTGAGCATTTGAGGTTTTAAGCCACACATGCCTGAAAAACAACAGATGAAAAGGACCTTTGTCAAAAAAATAAAAAGTGGTTAACTTTTACAATCTTAAAGAAAGAAAAAAAAGAAGAATGCAATGTTTTATTTAAAGACGCACTCAACACGTATGACTGGTTATTTGGCATCAGACAATCTTAAAAGAGTACATTTGTAGAGGGTTACTGAAAGTTTTGCATTCAAGACAAGAACAAGAAAACTTTTGGGGATGAAGCTAAAATCATTAAAAAAACCACCTTTAAATTTCATGTAAAATAAAATTTATTTGAAACTTAACATGTTTCAATATGGGTTTGAGCTTATTTTAGTTATGTATAACTATGTATACCTGTACATCAATTCATTGGGATCTTTTTAATACACACTGCAATTTTCAGTCGGACATTTAAACTGGTATGAGATCTAGGAGTAAACTAACACAGTAACAATATCACCATTTTCTGATCAACAATCTGAAGGGAAGTAACAACTACAACTGTTCATTTCATTGGAGTAAAGCATAATGAATAAATCTCAGGATATTCATTCTGTTAAGTAGGAATACTTGGCCTCACAACTAAAATAGTGCAGTTTTCACAATGGGATCATAAAAATAAAAATAATACTCTTGAAAATGTTTAGGAGGGCAAAATTGTACTCACTAAAATCAGAGAGAAATAACACCCCTAAACATAATAAAATCTCTCAAGAGATATTTATTTATGACCTACATATGCAAGAAAGTTGTTTTTATTATTTCAAATTTAAAAAGATTAAATTGAACAATGGGGTGGGGGTGGGTGGGTTTTACACCCCTCAAATTAAATTACTTGGAGTTAAGTGTGAGAATTCATGCTCATGCCCCTCAAAAAACAAGTCTGGATAACCTTCCAAAGGCAGTGATGGATCAACCATCTTGTCACCTGATCTTGATCCCATTAAACAGAAAACTGCATTATAATAGAGATTGGGATAAGTATTACAAAATAACACAACACTGTCCTAACACAAATACACAGGTAATATGTTATGTAGAATATATCACGAACTGTGTAATATTAACAAAACTCTAAAGAACACCACAAAAATCAAATTATCAGGACAGCCACAAATAAATTTCATCATTCAGTGTTTGATTATATAAACAAATAATAATATATAACAACACAGATGACAGCGAGAACCAATGATGGCACAATGGGACATGAATAATGACAAGTCAATCATCACAAACTATATTTATCACAAAGCTACGTATTATTGTTTCGTTTCTGGGCGTCCCGGTGCTCGCCTTTCTTCTGCGAGACCTGACTGTAGAGTTTTGTGGAGGTAATACTAGAGTTTGACTTGAATGCTTTCTGCGTGTGTTTGTAGTCCACCTTGCGGAACGGTATTTGTTCGTCTGCCGAGTCGTCATCGAAACAATACAGCTGCTCGCTCTGTTTCTTAATCTCCTGGTCACGCTTGGTTCGCGGCATCTTCACTGAATCACAGTCGGGATCATCGTCTTCCTCAAACGAATAAATATTCGGTCTCAGCATCTGTTCGCACTTCGAAGGTAGAGTCATTTTGACTTTGGACGAGCCCGCACCGTCCCTAGTACTTTCTGCGACAACACAGGTCTTCCACTGAGACCCACTTGGGGTGGGACAGGCCTTCCCTTGACCATCACCCAGGCAAGAATTGGTCTTCCCTTGTGAAGCTCCCGGTGAACTATTGTCTGTAATAGTGGTGGAGATCTTCCCATGAGAAGAATTTGAAGATGTTGATCCTTTACTGTGAGACCCCCCTACGGCAGATGCGTCCTTCACACGAGTACTGCAAGGGGTAGCAGTAGCACAAGAACTGTCCTCGACGTCACCTGGGGAAGAACAATTCTTGCCTTGGGCACCACTTGAGATGGCATAGGCCTTACCCTGAATACCACCCTGGGAAACACAAGCCTTCCCTTGGACAGCACAAGCCTTCCCCTGGGCAGCACAAGCCTTTCCCTGAGCAGCACAAGCCTTTCCCTGGGCAACACAAGCCTTTCCCTGGGCAACACAAGCCTTTCCCTGGGCAGCACAAGCCTTTCCCTGGGCACTCCCAAGACTAACACAGGATCTGCCAAGACCACCACCTGATGTAGAACATGACTTCCCTTGAGCACCAGTTGGAGCAGCACTGACTTTTCCAGTCTTTGATAAGTTGAGAGATTTTGAAGACAAAGTTTTTGAAACACTCCGCAGACTTGAAAGCGTATCTGAGTGCGGATGCGACCTGCTGCCAGAAGATGAGGTCGTATCCATTAATTGTTCATGTTTTCCTAACGAAACTTTACAAGATTTTTCGGAACAGTGCTGCCCTTCAGTGCTGCAAACAATGTTGTCGTTAACGTCTGCCATTTCTTGTCCCAAACTGCCAGACATCCCCGCCAACATCAACTGTGAAAGTAGTTTCTGTTTGGCATATTTTTTCTTCTTCTGAGATGTATTCCGTTTGCGGATGAGCCATTTTGAAATGCACTTGTCCTTTCGGATTCGGTGTTTCTTTGGTTTCTTCTGCAGGCAGTCCTTCTTGGCCAGCTTCCACTTGTTGTCACAAGCCATTTTCTCACAACCTAAAGCACTTTTTGACTTATCACTAACACCTATCTGTTTTCCTCCTCCTATTTTCCTATCAGCAGGTGCACCTATACTTTCTTCCGACTCCAATTTCTCTTTCGACAATCCACCACCAGCAGTGGACGTCACAGTCTTCGATACAGACCTGTCCAGACTCCGTCTCTGAAAACTGGACGCAAATCGCTTCACATTCTTTCCAGTAGTGTTGTTTGTTCTGCTTTCCAAGGACAACATTTTTAATTTCTTAGCGTTTTCACAACTGTGGCTTTTGGACTGCCACTGTTGTTTGTCGTTCTGTTTGAAAACATCACCACTGGAATGTTCCTGATGTAAATTTGTCGTCATCGTCTTCATCTCGCAATGAGTTGTCGACAACTGGGGTTGGATTGTTCTGTTTGTTTTGTGAGACGTCGATCCTAGATTGTTGAGGTCTTCCAGAGTGATCAGCTCAATGAACGAAGTCTTTAGTTTGGGTATCTGAACAGCGCACGTGGTCAGGGTCTGGATGAAGACTTCAGTGGAGAGTTTTAGGGTGGAATCCTCGGCTCCATGCAGCCTGTCAAACTCTGGCCGTGTTATCTTCATGTTATCTAGGACGTCCACCACAGCAAAGCACCTCTTAGGACTGAAATCACACAAGTTGGAAACATATTAAAACCAAATGCTAATTTCAGAGAAGAAGAAGTAGTGTGTGTAATGACACCACTAGAGCATTTGAGCATCTCTCAGGACTGAATAAAAACAAGTTGGAAACATTAAAACCAATTGCTAATTTCAGAGAAGAATTTTGTTTAATAACACCACTAGAGCACATATGACACATATTTCTGGGGCCCATTTCACAAAACATCGTAATTTTAAGTCTGCGATTAGCAGTTATATCTGTTTTACATTTACAAGTGTTTGGCATCTATTTTACGCAGACAATTACATTAATGAGATAGACTGTTCATTTTAAGGACAAAAGACAATGAAATATGTGTAGTCTACTTCTAACTGTATATTTTGTACTATAATAGTAATAAGAATTGTGGTTTAGCCTAGTTATAAATTTATGTTTACGTGCAAAACTAGGCTTACGATGTTTTGTGAATTTGGGTCCCGGTGACAGTGATAAACGGAAACTGAACGAACTACGTACGGTTTTGAGATGTCAAGAGGCAGGTCATATGAAGTCATCATGGCCGAATCGGACATCTCAAACAGGTCACTGTCATCTTCATCCTCCGGGTCCGACGGAATGTCGGCAAATACGTCGAATCCCTGGCTCGCTGTAGGATCTATGCAAAGGAAAGGAATGTGTGGTTAATGACATCACAATTTAATTGTTAACTTTACAACATAATTACAGTCACCCCCTCCCCCCAATATTTTGAATACAAAATATTATTGGTAGTAAACCTTAATGTAGAGATGGATTTTACTTCTAGAATGCAGGAAATTGCATTTCATGACATCTAGTTTTCAAAATGTTATGGGAATGCAGACCCCCCTAAGCCCCTATTACTTTGCTTTGCACCCTTGATCTCAGTCAGCTCCTCCCCTGCCACCAACCCTCCCCAATGTTTACTTTCTTCTGCCGTGCCCGAATAATGAACCATACGGTATGAATGTATTGAATAAACTTTACTTTACTTTTTTGTTTAACATGCACATTCAGAGCAAGCTGTTATAGCAC
>JAECMU010254267.1:0-16509 GCA_016106625.1 Dracogyra subfuscus | reverse complement strand
CTACTGACCAGGGAGTAATATATCTGACCCCAATGTTGCTCTCAATTCCCGCTGTTCCTGTTTAGCTGAAGTAATGAATAACCATGCACCACTCACTGAACATAGGGTTAAGCATACAAAACTTAAACCATGGAGGTCAAATTGTAGGTGCTATGAAAATGAGAGACCTTTGCAAACAACAACACAAAGAACAGCAATTCACATATTGGCATAATATAGTCAACAAACTACCTGCGAAATGGGTGTTAAAGAAAACACATCAAACCCAGCTGCCATTCACAAAATCCTTTGAAATCTTAATCCCAAAGATAACAACTTCCATTGCATCAATTAAGGATGATAGCAACCACCAAGTAATAAGGAAACAAAACATACGTAATCACTTTTAATCATTTTATCAATGTACAAGTATCAGCCATATATTACACCTTCCAGTAACAACACCTTTAAACAATTATCAGATTTTATTGATAGTAAAATACCAAGTACTGTCAAGTTCACCATTCCACTAGTCTCAAGTGCATTTATATTTGCACAACTATGATTTAAAGTAATCATTGAGATTGAATGACAGGACCACACTTCATTAAATTGGCTGCAGCTGTTATAACCCTATTACTTGTAACCATCATCAACAACAGCATAACATCAGAGATATTTCCTGAGCAATGGAAACATGCAAAAAACTGGGGATAGACAAAAGTGAAAACTTTAGACCAACTTCTGTATTGCCAATAATATCTAAAATGATGGAAAAACATGTGCATTGTCTGAATTCTTTGAAACTTTATGAAAACCAATCTGGATTTAGAACCAAACATTCCTGTGAAACAGCTTTACTTAGAATTGTCAATAACTGGCAAAAGTGAGTAGATGACAGTAAATTTGTCTCGGCTACATTCATCGATTTTAAAAAAGCATTTGACATGATAGATCATGATATACTCATAAAGAAACTAAGCATCTGTCACTTTGATTAAAAATCTCTAAAATGGTTTGAATCATATCTCTCAGGTAGAAAACAAACTTGTTCTTGGCAAAGCCGGATCTGGCCTTGTGCTTATAAAACTTTTAGAGTCTAGACTCGAGACTCTAATAGAGTTTGAGACGGTAATGTCATGACAACGCCATACAAATTGCATGCGTGTGACGTCATTTAAGATTGAGTCTGGACTCTAAAAGTTTTATAAGTGTGGGCACAGATACTCTTAATCTCTCATATGGCACCACAGGGATCAGTACTTGGCCTCACTTTGTTTATATTATATATCAATGATCTGTCATGGATCTGTTTGCTGATGATGTAAGCTCCACATCTGTAGCTGATAACATATCTCTGCTACAAAAACATGTTCAGTTAGATTTGAGTCTTTGGTGCAACCTTAATAAGATGTCTCTTAACTTAAATAAAATTAAAATCATGCTTATTGGTTCTTCTAAACAACTGACCTCAATTGCAGAAACCACAACAACATTGACTGTATATGTAGATCACATACCAGTGCAATGTTCCACTTCTGAAAAACTTCTTTTTAAAAGTCTATGGTAAAGTCAGTTTTCTGGAAAAGTTCCATAGGAAGAAATATATCATGATGTTACGAGTTTTCGATAGGATAAACGAAAGATATTACCAAAAAACGAAAAATATTGTCAAAAAGTAGGAAATATGTATATAATAAATTAGTGATTTCCCTTGAAATTAGGCAAGGCATGATATACCAAATGGCATTTTCACCATTTTCGGGGCACTTTTATTTCATTAAAAAGAGAAAAAAATTAATTGAAATAAACATTAATGTAATTTATGTGTTTGCTTTAAAAAATTAATGGCAAAAGATATAAAATGCATATCTTATTAATTAATAATACCTGTTTTGGTGTTTAATAAAGGCAATTTTAGAATTAATTACTGAAAAAGGCTTCTTTAATCTTGGGCAGCATGGTGCTGATTAAGGCAAGATGGCACTCGACTACTGAGGCATGGTGCCGCATAATGCTAAAACAAGCTAGGGAAAACACTAAATAAATAGACCATTTCATAGTATTTTTCTGAATACGATTTTTATGTCAACGAGTGGTGTGTGAAAACCATATTTTCACACATCACTCGTTGACATAAAAATCGTATTCGAAAAACCCAATGAAATAGCCTGTATGTCAGGGTTTCTGCTAGAGGGTAAACTGGGTATGGTGCCATAACCAAATATGTTTGGAGAGAGATGGTTTTTTTAAATTATCTTAATTACTCATCACTGTATGATTTTCTTAACCCTAACCCAAAACGTAACCCATTTTCTTTCTCAGGGAGATCCCCGTACCCCCTATCGACTGTGGTTGTATTCATTTCTATATAGCACCATACACAAAAAACTATTTCTGGCAGCAACACTGATTGTTTTGTATATTGCTGTGGTCTGCACATGACAGGATATAATATAGTGTAGTCAATTGTTAGTTTCTGCAGTGCTCTGAAGACAACAGCGGAGGAATATAATGTACTACCAATCAATGATATAGCACTGCAGTCACAATGGATATTTTTTTATAGAATTAGTTGATATTTTAAAATATTTTCAAGGTTATACCACTTACCCTCGAAACCAACAAAAATAAAAACCCACAAACATTTATGGTTATAAGGTATTTCAAATGCACAGTGTTAACTAGGACTAGGGAAGCAACATCATCTTATGACATCACATCTCTAAATTGAGTCATTAATTACTACATGTATACTTTCTTTGATTTTTATTAACTCAGTTATGTTGAACATGACATATAATAAACTGCTGTGGTTGCTGTCTTCTAGATAAATAAATTAAATTAATTAATGTTGGAACTAATTGCAAATTACAGAAGTTCTTTCGCTAATCTTTGATCTTTTCCAGGACAGGTGAGTAATCACATGCACTCCCCTCCACATTCATGTGATTTTTTTTTAAGGAGAGCAACATATTGATCACCTTGCTTTAAAGGTAACTAATTAATACTTTCCATTCCTAATGTAAGCATTGAATCGGACTATTTCATAATGATTTCTGTTTGAATGTTTTTTTTTGTGTGTTTTTTCCCAGCTTACTTACTTCTTGGCTTGTAAAGTGATGACAACAGCCACAAGAAAACGTTCCTTGGAGAAGACTGGAATTGTAAGGTTTTTAAGTGTTAACTTTGAGTATTATTAGCAAGGTTATTCTACATCAGGCATATTTAATTAGTACTGTACATTTTACACTAAAATGGTTTATTAAGTTACAGCATAATTAAAAAAAAAAAAGGTAGATGGCACTGCAGACACCAAGCCTCCACAGCTTGCACAAATGATCAATGCAAAGTAAAACGTCTGCTTTAATGAAAATTAACTTTAAAAAAGGACTTGTGATCACTGGGAAAGGATCCCCCTTAGATCTGCTGTGATCAGTGCACCCCTGGAATTCTAGGGCCAATCTGCCACCCAGCACTGATGAAGAAATATGTTTTAAAGGAAACATGTCATGTGACCTATATTTGGCACCAACCATGTACAATTAATTATAAACTGAATCGCCTAAAAAAATTAAAAAAAATTGTTATTAAAATATCTCTGTAAAGAAACATGTACGAGCTCTTAGCGGAAATTGCCGATCTTTAATGAGCAGGGCAACCATGAGGTCCATGACGTCAGAGACGAGTAGCTTGATCTGAGGCCTTACACTTCATTAGTCCGTACCACTAATACAGAATCTAAGACTTGCACAGCTTACCAAAACCAAGTGTTCGTTCACAAAACGTTTTGCCGTATCAATTTGCGCCGTTAGTAAATGAAGAAAGATACACATTTACTTACCACAGTGATACTGAAGAAAAAACGGCTAGCAAGTCGGAGGATGGGGAAACCGATGGTGTCCGATCAGACCGGTCGACCAATTTACAGCCTGGAGCCTGAAAGTAACCCGGAGACAAAACCAAAACCCAGTAGCTAATGCCGAGGTGTATACTGTTATATTTTAGCATAAAGATACACCTCGGTATGATGTATTTAAATATGTAAAACATATAAATGTAGGACAACCTTTTTTTTAAGAAGAAAATATCGCATTTTTCATACTCTTATTTACAAGGTGCTTCGCTTTCATTAACCTGACTTGTAAAACAACATAAATGACTTGATAGTATAATAAACTATTTAACTAAACCTATTTCAACAGAACAAAATGGGGTTATTCTTATAGTATTTTTCTCTTCTTAAAAAAAAAAGCATCATATTATTACACCTATTCAGGTTAAGGGTAGGGTTAGAGTAAAAACGACCACTCAAGATACCCAAGTGATAATTGGTCAGTTTTGAAATTTTAGATGGAAAAGTCAAGGGTCAGTTTTGAAATTTTAGATGGAAAAATCAAGGGTTTTACAGAATTATTTACTGTAATGAAGCAGGGCTGTTGATAATGCCCATTAACATTGTAGGCCTACTATAGTTACGCCACAATACCATGTGATCTTAAAAAACTGGTAAGTATTTTTATACGTAGGTCTAGACAGTGGTAATCACTTACCTGGTCGAGACCTTGCAATATACACCTGCCATCCACGGAAAGAAAGGACCAATTAACTAAAACAACACTGCTTCTCAAGTCAGCCCGTGGACGAAACATAATAATTATTTCGACACCGACAGTAGTGGTTTATTTTGTATTGAACTTCATGTTACTTGGGGCTTCGGGCGACAAGGAACATTTTTGTGACGTACTCCGCCCAAAGATTTAAAAACATTATTTAAAATTATTTTTGTTTTCTACATATTTAAAAAAACACAAAAAAACCCCACATATTTAAATACATCGTACTGATATGTATCCTTATGCCAAATCCCATGTTTGTATATGCCATATTTAATTACTTATTGACGTTTCCTTCTTCGGACGGTGAATACTGATTTTGTTATGTACTATGTAGGGCTACAGCCCTAACATGAAAAATGTTTGGCATTTTTTTCTTCTGAAAAAATGAAAAAAACAAAAACAAAAAAAATCCTAATTTTTTTAAAACATATATAAATACGTCATGCTTAGGTATATCTTTGTGCCAAATATGTACAATGTACACCTCGGCATTCGCAAACGAGTACTGTTTTTGTCTTGAGCTGTAAATAGGCTGACACCAAAGTACTATGCGGTGTTGGTGTCCAATCTTTTCTTTTGCGATCAAATACACGCGTCTTTCTTCGGATACAATCCTTTGAAAAACCGCAAAAAGATGATCCCGATTGTTTAAACTGTTTATTTTTACACCCAAAGGCTGTGCAGTACTGCATTGTTGGACCGAAAAAAGATTGTAAGTCCCTTACTCCATATATAAACAGTTAACAACAACCAGAAGAATATCAGTCTACCCTACCCAACCCCCCAAAAAAAACCTGCTGCTGGTAATGTACTTGGTGACACGGAAAAGGAGGACAAACAACAACGGGAGGCACCACAGCAGCAGTGAGGTCTAATTAACGGGCTACTCTCGATCTAATAAACTCCAGAACTATATTAGCTCTGTATCTTTTTTTCTTTCGGCCGACCGTTCAAACATTGCGCCAAAATTCCTTCATACTGAAATGCGCACCTTTTCTCTTTGGCATAATTAATGCTCCATTCAAAATTCCATAGCCCCACCGCCACCAACCCCGCCTGCTACCGATGTTGATCGGACTGCTGATGCTCCCTTGCATCTGCCAGTGCAGGCGGTCCCTCCTACATCCCCCCCCCCCCCAACTTTCTGTCTTGGACGAAAGAGATTGCTTCGCAAGCTCTTGTGCCCATGACAGGCCTGCGCTACAACAGCTTGTTCTAAATGTGTACGTTAAACCCTATGACATAACATGACATGGAAGAGTACAGTTGTCTGAAGTCGTCTCTGTCACTTCCGGGTTTTTCCGAACGCTCACGAATAAATATGCATAAATGGTACTTTGATACTGATCAGCGAAATTTCTTTCTTTTAAATTAACTACACATATTTTATTGTTATAAACTTATTTGTATATTATTTTTATATAATTTTTCTTTTAAAATGAGCTATAATATGGTTTTGTGACATGTTTCCTTTAAGTTTTGGATGGTTCCGTTAATCAGCATAATAACCATGAGAGAGCCCGTTTCATGCAGTATATAAGATTACATGTACATTACTGGTATAATATGAATGCATCTGATAATTTCTATTGCATCTTGGAATATGTCTAGAAATTGACTCAAACCATCTATAGGTCATAGATATGAAACATAACTGGTTGTGAGTTGTACTGTGTAAATGCTTAAAATTATATTTAAATATTCTTCAGACTGCTGCTATCATATCGAATTCATGACAACAAAATCTCCTTGATTTCCTTTTTTCTCCTTGTTTTTAACAGATTAGGCTACTTGCAGTATTTTATTATTAATAACTTATTTAAATTTTAAGTATCCACAAAAGTTATTGATGGATGATTGACTGTTAATTTGTATTTAACAGTGGTCTTCTGTATTTCCAACTGAACAAGTCACAGAACAGCAGTCTGCATTGTTTGTTAAAAGGTTGTTGGCTGTCTCCATTTCAAACATCACATATTTGCGAGCAATATTCCCAGAACATGCATTTGGTGATCGATGCTTAGAAGGTATGTATTATACATAAACTAGATTTATATTTTGAATTCTCAAGTACCGGTACATTTCTTATCCTATAAACTACATTTAAAAGTTAGTTTCGTGAACAACACCATAAACTACATTGGACAAATTTTGATCAAATCTTGAAGTCTATGGGCTGATTTCAAATGTCTAGGTTATCGTTGGGGTTTGGGAAATGTGGTTTAAAACCTATGTTAAAGCCTGGGTCATGTTTACTGTGCATTTCGCATGTTGTTTTTCAGTAATCCTAGTTTAACACTGGGTTACAATTGTATTGCTTGTTTAAACCTGCCATTGATGTGGTTTTTCTCTGGGTTTGGTCAGTGTAACTTTTTTCATGGATAATTTCGGCAGCAAAATTGTGTTTTACATCAGTATTGCAGAACCATGAAATGTGAATGAATTTTAGAGATCATTTGAAGCCACTAACGAAGCGAATACAGGGTGGGGGTAGGGGTGTTGAACCCTCTCCCCCTTTAGACAAGGTGACCTTTTGCCTCTTTTTTTTTTGCACAACTGTATAATTAGATCCCCTGTATAATTAGATCCAACAAAGCGTCTGAGATATATAGAGGATAATAAATGAGATACCCGTTATTATCAAATTTATGTCCCGAGTCAAACAATTGTTAGTTGTTGTGAGCTTTAGCAAGTGACAAATGAAAAGTATTTCACTAGGAACATAAATTTGATAACAACTGGTACCAATAGTTTGCTATTCTATTTATTACCCTAGCTATTTTTTCTCTAAATGCCGTTATTATAGATGCAAATGTAAGCTATAGAAACAATGTCAATCACTTTACACACTGTTCTGGGTGTTGCTCTTACTTTGTATTTTAATCACGTTCACAGATAATTTTCAAAAACAAAAGTTCTCGTTATTCTACTAAAAATATAAATGATTTGCGTTAAAATTACATTTTGTTATAAATTGAACATAGAAACACTCATGAACACAAATTCATCAAAGTACATGACATCATGTTGTGTGTTTGCCAAATTGTGATGATGTTATATTTAGTACCGACAAAGTTATTGGTTTGTAAGTGTCAAATCATCCAGTAATATTGTACGTCACACCACTGTAGAATATATATCATTGAGAAAATATAAAAAATAGTTCCCTTGTTACGAGTGGTCACTGGGCTAATAAATACAAATACTAAATTAGTAAAAATAACCTTTTCTTCATTGTGTATGAACTGCACGAAAACGAAAGTACTAGCATTGGAAGTGGATCAGTTACCACCAGTATCCAAGCAATAAACGTCTATCACAGACTACAGTCTTATAATAACATACTTTCGTGTTTGTCTCGTCTTAATAAAGGGGGATATAGGCCCACAATTTTGAAAAATGTACCAAACGTTCTCGGGTGTCCACGTCCCATCTTTATTTTTATATATTACGTTAGAATTAAAGGTAAATGCCAATAACAAAACATTTATTTATATTTGCATTATTACCAACAACTATGTAGGGTTCTGTAAGCATTTGTCATGGATTATAACTAAAATACACGGTGAAATGTTTTCAAGCCAGCTAATTTTGCCCGAATATGTCCATCATTTGTGACAGAATGTGAAGGTTTGCTCCACATTTGGTGGGGGGAGAAGGTAGCTAATCCCCCATCTCAAATGTGAATGCTAACAATATACCAGTAACAAGTTTTAACTACAAAGTGATGAAGTGTAAGCTATTCCTCGCTTATGTCCCTTTCCAAATTTGCGGGTAGCCCATGTAAAAAGCATGATTTTGTAAACAGGAAAAACACACATGTGAAATGCACCATGGCTGTATGTCTTGAAGAGCAAAACCTAGGTTTTGATATAACCCGGTGTTTCGAAACCCAGACATATGAAATTGGCCTTATAAATTTGAACTTAGGTCATGAGTGTTAGCAGCAATGTTTTTGGTGTCCTATTTAACATAAAAAAAATGTATATGGAAATCAATAGTTCATATATGTTTCGCATTTAAAATGTTTAGCTCTGCAATGACATTCATCAGTGGAGATTGTCTGCATACACTATGTCAACCCGATATCGCCTTCCATAAAAGTTTTCCTTTGAAGTCTTATCTTCTATAGATTTCATTGGATAGTTCTAAAACTTTGTTCAGTATTTCTTTGAGTCAATCTAATAGAAAAAGATTGCTCATAAATTTTGAATTAAAAAAAAGATTTTTAAAAATCAGTCTTTCACCTCACAGTTTTAACTGAATGATTCTGAAATTTGGAACATGTGGACGTAGCTTCAATATAATTAAAATTAGCTCCACTATTACAAGTGGATCTAACAACAGCCAGTTTAAAATAATGTCCACCAATCAAAACCTTACTCATCAAATTAATATTAGTTTAAAACTGAAACGTTTTGAGTTTAACTTTGTTAGTTCTGAAAGTTGGTATATGTAAAAAGATTCTCTATGGCAATCTCCACAAATTAATTTTGAGATTTGTTTTAAATATTGATTTTATATAATTGAAAATGGAAGTTTAACTGAAGATTTCAAAATGTTTCTTGTCCTAGAGTTTTGACTGCTAACTAGTTACTATTGTAATCATAACTCAGCATCTTTGAAGGAGAAATGTTTTTATAATAATGAACACACAGAGGCAATTGTTTTCATGGCTTCTACAGTTATAAGGAGCTGCTAAAATCACATCTGTCTTTTAAGTATAAAAGTTTTGACAGAATTCTAATTGTGAAGTACTGTTCTCCAATTATAATGAGTTTATTCAATTACCAGTAGTAGCTTTTCAGACATTTGGGTATATACAACTGTGGATAAATAATTATAAGCCTTTCTTTCATTAGTCATACAATATACCTGCAATGTGGGATCGTACCATTTTTTCTGGGTAACGGGCAGATGATTAAGTGTGCACCAAACCTTGACCTGTGTAGTTATAAATTGTATGACAAATGGGAGTATGACTAATGGGAGGATGCCCATTAATTTGTTTTCCAATGGGGTTGTTGGCATCAATTGTTAACACGGAGTTGGGACAGCTAGTACCAACAAGCTACACCGGGGTGGGTGCACAAGTTGACAGTTTTATCCTTGGATGTTAAGTAGATTTTTAATTTATTTTTTTACCTCATCCCAACTAGTGCCCAATTACATGTCTAATACATGCACACAATCATAATTATAGACTTTACTTGTGAACAGTTTGTTAATTTACTTTTTGTTTTGTAGACCTAAACTTAAAAATTCTACATAATGATAGTAGCTGTCCAGGTGCTTGCCAAGTAATAACATGGATGAAAGGATGTTTTGATGCTTTGGACAAGAAATATGTAAGTTCAATTGTAAACTGATGGCTAGTGTGTTATGTATTGTGATTGGGAAGGAAATAGACAGTAACACCCGGAAAGCAATTGGAACAAGCGAAGTTGACAATTCAAGGGTCTACAGTTAGACTGTAACAAGGTTTTTTTTTCTTCAAGAAATACAAAATATACATTTAGTTCCGTAGAAAAATGATTCAGTTTACAATGGACATAACCATATTGTGTTTTTAGATTTGTGGGTGTTATTGTCTATTTGATGTGCACAAATGTTTCATTTTTGACCAAAGGTCTGAGGTCAAAAATGACATTTGTGGGATCAAATAGACAATAACACCTGCAAATTTAAAAACTCCATATGGTTATCTCCTAAATAATTTTACTATATATTTTTGCCATGCATATATAAGAAGAATGTTTGACCAAATCTCACTATTTGTTTGTAGAAGTATATAGACGGTCACCATTTTTTATTATAAGATGTTTTTCTTACATTAAACTCAAACATATTCTAGAAGTGGAGTAGACCTTGTCTTTTACAGGGAAAGTAAACTAAAAAATGAGCGTTATGTGTTGGAAAGATGCATACATGGACCACCAACACATACTGACACTTTAACAAATGAAAAATGTGTAAATTTAGAGTTATTCCTGCTAACTGGTGGCAGCCAGTTAATAAAACACCATTTTTATTCCTGCTAACTGGGGGCAGCTATTTTCTTTTGTTTTCGAGGCATCCGGTACTCTAGCTTTGGGCGAACTGATGTCAGCTCCGTCCAACTCCTGTATACCCCGTGTAAACAAACGCAGTAATTTACGACAAGGCGCTTGTCTTTGATCAACCTGACTTGTAAAACAACATAAATGACGTGATAATGTAATAAATGATTTAACTTGATATATTTCAAGTTGCATTAATGGAACAAAATGGGGTTATTGTATTTTTCTCTATTAAATAATCTAAAGGATTAATGTACACTATTAGGCCTATTGCTATGCTATGTTGGAGCAAAAATTACAACCCACGATACCCAAGTAATAATGTTCTTTTCTTTTGGGACTACATAATTGGTCAGTTTGGTGATTTTAGATGCGAAAGTCTACTTAATCAACAGTTTTACTTTTACTGTAATAAACCAGGACTATTTCCATTTTAGGGGTGACAGGTTATTACGCAATACCGGTATGTATTTTTGTGTCTAGACAGTGGTAATTAATTGGTGCATCTGGTTACCCATCTAATATACACCTGCCAATAAGAGATCACAGGTAGCTAAGAGGCTAACGGAATAGACCAATTAACTAAGAAAACAATCCATATATCATTTCAGTATGTAGGTTAATGCGTGGACAAAACAAGATACAAATAATTTCGACTTGTTGTGTATCCACTTTGACAATGGTTTATTTTGTATTAAAAATAATGTATATACTTATTGCTGGCTTACTGGGATGGATATTATTACAGAACATCGTGATGCATCTGCAAAAATCAGGCACCCATTTAACCATTTTATTAATTAAATATAAGATTATACTTGTTGATATTAAACAATAATGTGCATTATTTATTGTTGAATATGCATACCAGTCCAAAAGCCTTGCTTAAGCATTCCTTTAAGGTGGGTGAATGCAATTGTGCTTGTACAGCACACTTAATTTCAATCTGACAAGTTTGAACGCACATATAACACTTAACAAACAGCACACATAAAATAATGTTGTATATACTGACTACCATTATTTATAAAACCTTATGTAGCTAATTTAAAGACCTGTTTAATAATACCAGAGAAAAAAAATAAAATATTTTAATATATATCTGCTACTTACAGGTATCTTTGCTATGCAAATCGGGGAAACACTGGTTTAATAGACAGAATGGGCAAAGTGTTAATTGTTCACAAGTTAAATACTTGATGGTGAAAAGATTAACGAATATGTAACCCCTTTAATTTTTTGCAGAAATAAATGCTCAAGATTTAGTAAATTGA
Organism: Dracogyra subfuscus; assembly: GCA_016106625.1. Lineage (NCBI taxonomy): Eukaryota > Metazoa > Mollusca > Gastropoda > Neomphalida > Peltospiridae > Dracogyra > Dracogyra subfuscus. Next base: position 4,578 of record JAECMU010254267.1, on the reverse strand, counting down.
TTTTTTTTTTTTTTTTACATGCATACTCATGCAGGGCTCGAATTTAACAATTTATCACCCACAGTAATTTTTAGAAACAAATGCCGTGGGTGAAAGGGCCCACCGATGGCAATTTTTAGTCTATCGATGGCAGTTGTTTAAAACGGCCTTTCTGTGCATACATGTAGTCGTATTTCTTCAGTTTTATGTCAATAAATTTCAATAAACAAGAATTTGATATAAATGGAATTAATGAATGTTTAACGACACCCCGGTACAAAAATACACATCAGCTATTGGGTGTCAGAAAAGGTAAGTATATGGAAATAAAATTTATATAATTATGTAAAGAGCTGTAGGGAAATCTGTAATATATATACTCTATCGAAAAAGAAACACATAGTTGATAGGGAAAGAAGAAAAGTGTTTGTACAAAGTTGCTGAACGACCATGTTTGTTAATGTTCCTAGAATGGGACAGCATGCCTGAATGCAACCGGAAATAAACTAAATGCATGTTGTGTGACAATTGCAGGACTCGAAACTCGTCAAAAATTATGGTGGCCCAAAAACAAATATCTGGGCCACTAAAATTTCATTTTCAGTGGCCCAAACTTGCTTTAGGTAGCCCAAACAGGAAATATTCATATTTCAGGTTTTAAGCGAAATATTTAAATAAGCATATGAATTGTGCTTCAATAAAAATAATATTGATTTGAAGAACCATTTCTGCATAGCAAAGATACCAACATACATGTATTGAAATTAAAAATTAATAGAAAACACGACTTGAGCAAATTATTTACTTATTTTGTACAATTTTACTTGTAAAATGTCTGAAGTTAATAATTTTTTGTTTACATCGTTAACATAAATTGCATGGCGTGACTCGTCTTCCAGGGGTAGTTCACATATAATACAAAAACATCTACAAGCAACTGGGCTACATAAGTGTTCACATGTTAGTGAAGTGTTGTTCACATGTTCAGTGTTTAATATTATAAGTATTTGTAAGAAATAGATACAAACAAAGTGGGGGTAAAGTTCTCCTTATCCTAACAGAACCTAACTTCATCTGCGCTAAACAGAACTGAAAAACAAAGTAAACTTCCTAGGTAAACTTGCTTTTCCCCTTTTGGTTCTAGGTGTGTTTAAGAAAATTCCATCCAGTGGATGACATCATGGTTGTGATTTTACTTGTAATCATATCTTTAGTCAATTTAATAATCACTAAATTAACAGGCCAATCAAAAAAAACCAATTAAAACAGAAATCGGAACACCAAGAAGCAGACGACAAAAACCAAGATGACATTCGGGAATGTTCGGATTTGATCGCGTATTCGGCCGAGGTGTTCCGAATTGTTACGAACTGCATTAGGACGTCTTTGTTTTTATCAAGACTACATCCGGTATAGAACATCAATGTTTCTAATATAAAGTGAATGTTGGCAAATTACGGTAAGCCGATACGTTAAGTTTTGCAAACCACGAGCAAGATTTTAATATGCAATACAATTATTAATAGTGGCTCATATGATATAGAAAGAAGATCGGCCAAATAATATTTTTTGGGCGACTAACTCCATTATTTTTTAATATTTAAGTCGCCCAAACGGGACTTTGGTCGAATTTGGCGACCTGGCTACAGGCCGTTTCGAGCCCTGCTCAAGAAAAAGATTGGGGTAGTGATGGGTATTTAAAACTGCAATGCTCGCAATGATGCCTCATTTCCATTTCGATGTAGATGAGTTACAAGGTGCCAAAACTAAGCCTGCAGAATCAAAACATTGCAATAGGCCATTTCCAGTTAGGTGAATCGCAGTCAGCAGTCGCACGCCACATGAATGTCCATCAGAGCACCATTTCATGTCTCTGGGACAGGTACCAGCAGTTTCAAACAGCTGAAGACCGGCCCAGGAGTGGAAAACCTCGCATAACAATTGCAGCACAGGATCGCTTCATCCGGGTTCTGCACTTGCATCAACGAACTACCACAACAACGAACACTGCTGGACACATACCTGGTTTCAGAAGGGTGTTTGCACAAACCATTCGGAACCGACTTCGAGAAGCTGCTTTACGGGTTAGGTGACCATATGTTGGCCCTGTCCTGAGACGTGAAATCAACATTTACGTGTTCGCTGGTGCACGAATGTACAGGGGTGGAACTTGGGAAACTGGCGGCGAGTATGGTTCAGTGATGATTCATCTTTCCCTACAGCGACGTGATGGACGACAATGTGTTTACAGATGCTGCAATGAATGTTTTGCCAACAACTGTGTCGCCCAAGTAGACAAATTCGGTGGAGGGACTGTCATGATATGGGGAGCTACCTCATGCACCGGCAGAAGTGAATTTGTGTTCGTACAAGGCAACCTAACAGTTGAACGCTACTGGGATGAAATTCTTCGCCGTCACATGCTTCTCATGCTTTATGTCAACAGAGATAACTCTTCCAGCAAGACAATGCCATGCCGCATACAACACTTGCTTCTGCAACTGTCACATTCAGATTAGGCTAGGATTCCACATGCCCAGATTCAGAGACTCATTCAGTCTATGCCAAGGAGATGTCGCGCAGTGATTGCTGCTGTTTTTTGGCCACACGAGGTACTGATTTCAGCACCCTCGTTTGACTGTTAGATGACGAAAATGCCTCCACTGCCATCAGTCCATAGCAAGAACATTGTCACATACTGATGGGAAATTTGACTGATATGATCATAAATAACGAAATCATGCCACTTTGTATTAAAGAGATAATTCCATGAATATTTTGCCTATGCGTTTCTTTTTTGACAGAGTATACAATACAAGTATCAAGGTAAATATAGTCAGGTTTATTGGCTAGTACAGTGCGCGGCCATGTTTAGAATCACGTGATCGGTCTGCCATTAAGGGAGTAAAAATGCAAAATAATAGCATGTGAAGGCATTGAATCTGGGTGCATTTTCAAATATTTATTACCTTTTTAGTACCAGCAAAACCAGTATGTCGAATAATACAACTTCATTCAAAGATTGTAGATTCATATAAAAGTTGGTAGATGTGTATTGATCATTAAAAACGTAAATAATACAAACGTGTATAAAAGCATAACAAATAATTTAAGCTTATGCAAGCAAATATAATTTGCCTGGACATTTGTATAGCCTAATATACTGAACTTTAAAACAATATTTTAGCCTCAGTCAACAAGGGTATCAGATGACACCACCCATCCACCCCCCTCCCAACACCCACCCCATCGACTCTGCCAGCCTAAGCTTCTGTTTTGTTTGTACTTGTCTTGGGCATCAGTGTCAAAGGGGTTCATTTTGTAATTAACTATAGTATACCCATTTTCGGTGTAATTTAGTGTGGTATATTGTGGCTGATTAATTAAAAAATTTTTTTTTCAAGAAACAAAATATAATTAAAAAAATGTTATAATTATAACAAATAATTTATATATATATATATATATATATATATATAATTATTATTATTATTATTATTATTATTTATTATTATTAGTATTATTATTATTAGTATTATTATTATTATTATTATTATTAATTAATTAATTAATAATAAAAATAATACAATAAATAAATATTTCGAAGAAATGGGTGGTGTGCATGCATGTTATGTCAGTAAATTATTTTTCATTTTATCACACACCATAATAACTCAAATGTTTATGTATGTATGTATGTATGTATATATGTGTATATATATACAGTCGAACATGGTCTAACGGGCACCTCTATATAATGGCCACCTGCCCTAAACGGCCACCCAGAAACCCCCCCAATGCATTTCTTTCTTTATCTGACCTCTCTAGAGCGGCAACCTATTAATCATGGCCAGCGGCCAGTATTTTTCAGCAAAAATTAGGTCTGAACCTGCATTAGCGGCCAAAATATTTCCCCCTCCCACACATTTTTTTTCTTCAAATTCTTCCCACCATATATATAATCGTACAGCGATTTAGTTCCGGATATATCCCATCATTTTCTGCAGTGTCGCAATTGTTGTGTCACGTGACCGGGAAGTTTGGCAATTTGATTCGACTCAACAAATAATAAATTATTTTAATGTTATCATATGATGTGATTGTCGTAAACAAATATACGTTTACTAATACTCAGCATTATTTTAATCCTTTTGTTAATTTGGTATATGTCAACAGCTGTTCGGTTCCGGCACTTGTATAATTTGCATTCGTTAGTTCATCTCAATCGTTACTCGACAACAAGGCGACTTCTCATTGGCTGTAGCCCACGAAAGCAGAATGTATTACAGTATCGAAGTTGTTGCAATTTTATTAAAGGCATTTATAATCAAGGTGTCTTGAGTAGTTCCTATCGTTAACTGGTCATGATTGTTGTTCACAAGCAGTTTGTACCAAGTGGCAGACATTAATGGATTTAGTGAAGCCGGTATGCTTTGACAAATCGCAATCTTTGTTTACCAAAATTGTTAGTTTGCGGTTTGCGACGTAATCCCAATGCAAGTACCGTGCCAACGGATTAGCGGTAACATAAAACTAATAATGTCACTTAAGTAATACATCCCAATTAAATAAAAGTAAATTTCAGTTTTGTTTTATTTA
>JAECMU010254224.1:0-13224 GCA_016106625.1 Dracogyra subfuscus | reverse complement strand
CCTCATTTAAATTTAATTATTTTGATTGTGCGTTTAGATATCCACCATGAGTTTGCTAAAAAAACAACAAAAAAAAACAAACAAAAAAACAACGTACATAACAACAAAAACAACAACTGAATGTTACAACATGATTTAAGTGTTTGTTTTATTTTACTGTTATACTCGTAAATGTGTAATGTTACAAACATTATATAAAAATCCAGTTATAATTGATCAGGAATTTGGGCTAGTGCTTTATCTTGGTGGGCTAGTGGTTTTCACAAACCCACTAGCCCTGTGGCTAGTGACTTTTCAAAATATTTGTCATACTCTGGTTATGGTTTTCCAATCTCGTAGTGAAACTGCATTACACATTTTTTACTTGTCCACCAGATACTAGTAACCACTGAAGTACATTTTGCTCGACCAAGCAGATTTTCACTTGTCAGAACAAACGCACAAGTGCTTATTCTGAATGCTAGTCTTGGTGGAAACCCACTATGTGTTTTTATTAGCAGTGACGACTCAATAAGACCAATACACCAATTTCCCTCTCACCAACCACTAACCCATTATCCCGAACACACAGCCTAGATAGATGAGGTGTGTGCCCAGGATAGCATGCTTGAATCTTTAATTAGATATACGCACGAAAACAAATATAAACAAACAAACCATTGAATATAAAAATTGTGAATGCATTGAATATTTTTGCGAAATTAACAATACTATTGTCACAAACAATACAATAGAGATAACTAATGTGTCTCAGTTCAAGTTAGTATGATGTTAAGTAAAACATTTAGTAATACGTGTATATACTTTATAAAATTGGAATGACCAATGTAAGAGCAAATATTCCAGACCAAAAACCACCTACCTTCATGTTGTTTTTGCAGTTGATGGCTGTAAACCAGTCCTGCAATGCAATCTGAGCCGCAGCAATCATTCTCAGTATGTGGTAGGAGTTTTCCTGCAAGGGGTTGATTAAAAACAAACATAATGTTATCTGTATCATACTATGCATTAATTAGCACAATCAATTCTAAATTTCAGTGATTTATATAACCACAGTAGGGAAATGCTAAGCAGAGTTTATGATTTGAAAATCAATGGTGATCAAGAAACTATATAAATAAATTAGATGAGGCAAAGCAATTTTTCACCCATGTGGCAATAGTTTTGTGTGAGCACATGTAAGGACTTGCTAAGACAAACATAACTGATCTTGTTTGGATTGTAACTGATGGGTTTCATATTATTTAATACCAATTTCATATTTTTATATAAAGTCAGAACAAATTATGGGTAATTTGAATTAACAAACAGTTTGTATTTGCAGGGCTAGCTCTGGCACTCGCCAAATTCACCAACTGCAAATTTTATTTTAATTTGTCAACATAATTTCAGGTAAAAATTGACATTATTAAGAAACTAACTGGTAATTTCCGCAATCTTTTAAGTTTAATAGACAATTTGGTGAAAGATTTTGCTGACCCAGAGCTAGGCTGGAGTTCTAACAACAAATAGTAGTAAATTCCTACTTAAAATAACAAGTAATTATGCCAATCAATTGTAGAATTTGAACAAATAGCTTTTAATTCCAACAGCAAATTGTGGTTGATTATCCTTAATCAAAGATGTTCTGAAGTTTTTACTCATAACTGTTTTGTTTTTAAAAGGACCACCACTTGTCTATAAAACTCTAAAAGCCTAGACTTACATCCTTTATAAAGTTTAGTACTTTGCAATCCGACACTGGCATGCAAAAAGACATACATGGATGATGCGATGTTGCTTGAGAAAGTAATGAATGAGGCCCCTGGACTTGAAAATGCTTTAAAGGTCTGAAAGGGAAATGTGTGTTTCCGGTTTCCTGACCTACCTTAATTTTATACAGAAACTATGACATTTTTTAAAGCAAAAACCCCCAACAAAAATCATGATTGCTGATCAGCAAACTAGATTTGGAACACCTCGGATGATTATGGTTTCTCAGTTTGATTTCATTTAAAAAGAAAAGAAAAAAAAGAGTGAAACAAAAACGTTCCTACCTATCGACCCCATTTTTTTCAAGGATGAAACCTGATACATACATCTTTTTTTTGGGTGCCTAATCAGGGACCATAACTAGATCTATTGAAGTTAACAGACTGCATCAGTAGGTACCTGTCCACTGCAGTGACTAAGGAGCGACCACATGGGCGAGGCTGAAATCTCAAGCTCCGCGGAGAAGGCCGCATAGTACGTATCCGACTCAAACTCAACATGCTGGGTGAGGACACGCTGGTTCAGGTTCATGCCTGAAACATTCAACAGTCAGTTTGTTTTAGCAGCAGACTCCAATTACAACTTCAATAAATGCAAAATCAACAGTTATTTTATGCAAGTTCAATAAAAAAAAATTGTTTTTGTTTTTTGCTTAACGACGCTCTCAACACATTTTAATTACACTTATATCGGCGTTGGACATATGGTTATGTCGAGAGAAAAACCCAGTGGTTAGCTGAGGCGGATCAATCCTAGAACGACCGTGCATCAGGCGGGCACTGTACTACTGGGCTATGCTGCCCGCTACAAGTTCAATAATAGCATTTGTGTATTAAACAAAGTTGAGTCATTCTAGATTTCTCTTCTGTGAATGTTCTAAGAGGATCCAGTGCTCTATAACTGGTGTAACAAAGGCCATGGTATGTGCTATTCTGTCTGTGGGGTGGTGCATATAAAAGATCCCTTGCTGCTAATCAAAAAGAGTAGCCCATGGAGTGTCTACAACAGGTTTCCTCTCTCCAAATCTGTGTGGTCCTTAACCACATGCCTGATGACATATAATCGTAAGTAAAATGTGTTGAGTGTTGTTATATAAAACATTTCTTTCCTCGTTCTATGAGTTCTGCTATAGCAGGGCTAATAAAGTAAAACCATCCAAATACAGGATCATATTTTACTTTTGACCTATTTCGTTATTTTAAACTAATGATCTTACAGTAGTATTCTTTAACATTTAATTTAGTAAATTACTCCAAATAAAAAGTAGTTCTTTTATAATTGTGGTACTGATAGAGTTAAATTCTCTTATATGTATTGATTTGGAATAATATGAAGAAAAATTAGGTTGTTTTGTTTATGTTTTATTTTTAGAAATCTAGTTTGCAGTGATTTTGAAAAACAAAACTAAGAACAGTATTATGGAACTAGCACATCACCCTATTCCTGGACTAAATATCGATCATCCTAGTTTAAGCTATTTCCAAGATTAAATACAATCCATTACTTAATGAGACTTGTATTTTGGTTTTGTCGGAGTTCAGTAAGTGAGAAGATCCATCACCCTAGTTTAAAACTGTTTCCAAGATTAAATATACATCACCCTAATTTAAAACTATTTCCAAAATTAAATATTAATCACCCGAGTTTAAAACTATTTGCAAGATTAAATATACATTACCATAGTTTAGAACTATTTCCAAGATTAAATATACATTACCATAGTTTAGAACTATTTCCAAGATTAAATATATATCATCCTAGTTCAAAACTATTTCTAAGATTAAATACAACCAGTTACTAAAGGAGACTTGTGTTTGTTTTGAGTAACAAATCGTACCCTGCAGGTATGCTAGGAGATCCATCACCCTAGATAAAAACTATTTCCAAAATTAAATATATATCACACTAGTTTAAAACTATTTCCTTGATTAAATTCATTCCGTTACTAAAAGAGACTTGTGTTTGTTCTGTGTGAATAACAAATCGTACCCTGCAGGTAAGCGAGTAGATCCATCCAGCGTGTGACCAGCTCCTCATCCTTGAGGAAGCGCAGTGCGATCTTCCTGTGAGACAGCATGTTGATGAAGTCGCTGATGATCGGCCAGTAGCAGTGAGACTTCATCACGTCATGGCTGCAGTCTGCCACTGAGTGGAAGTTGTTCACCTGCATCGGGTCCGTTTCTGACAACAAGAAAACATGACAACAGTAAACTTCCAGTTCAGTCATTCATTTTAGTGTATTTTTGTGATTAAGATCAAGCATGCTATCCTGAATACACCTTTTCAGGTCTTCACCATGGAGGCTTTTTCCAATCTTTATGTATGCTCTCTTGGGCACACTTATTAGTTATCTGGGCCACAGAAGCTTTTTCTTATCTTTACCTGTGTATATAAAATAAATTATATGAATATGCATTATAAACACATAGTCATTTATTTGTTGAAATGGACATAGCTCGCTTGATGCACAGTCAGTTTAGGACCCATTGGGCTATTTATCATTCCAGCCAGTGTAACATGACTGGTATATCAAAGTCTGTGGTATGTGCTTTCCTGTCGGTGGGATTGTGCATATAAAGTAGCTACTAATGGAAAAATGTAGCAGGTTTCCTCTCTAAGACTATATGACAAAATTATCAAATGTTTGACATCCAATAGCCAACAATTAATAAATAAATGCACTCTAGCAGTGTTGTTAAACAAAACAAACTTAAACTTTGTTGAAATGCTGTAGAGACAAATTTTACATGCCCCTATGATGTGAACTGCCTGACAAAACAAAAATATGTTTTATTCAATGACTCACCATATTATAATTATGGTTATATGACATCAAACATATGGTTAATAACCACACAGATAATGAGAAGAAACCCACTGCTGCCACTACAAAGGACTACTCTTTTCAACTGGCAGCAACACTGGTGGGAATGAAAACCCAGCCCAATGTACCCGCCGACAGGGATTTATCATCAAAGGCAATTGCACACTGGGAAAACACTTTACCACTGGGCGTCAACCTGATCTAGGGGTGGGACGTAGCCCAGTGGCAAAAGGTTCACTTGATGCGTGGTCAGTATAGGATCGATCCCCATCGGTGGAACCATCGGGCTATTTCTCGTTCCAACCAGTACTTCATAACTGGTGTAACAAAGGCTGTGGTATGTACTATCCTGTCTGTGGGATAATGCATGTAAAAGATCCCTTGCTGCTAATCAAAAAGAGTAGCCAATGAAATGGTGACAGCAGGTTTCCTCTTTCAATATCTGTGTGGTTCTTAACCATATGTCTGACGCCATATAACCATAAATAAAATGTGTTGAGTGCATCATTAAATAAAACATTTCCTTCCTTCATCCTGATCTTGACTGCCCGTCCAGCCTAAATATTTTCAAAGCTATCTTAGTGCTATGATATCATAAACAATGAGGTAGAGAATGATGTTATTTTGACACATCATAGACTCCAAAAGTCTTATGATATTGTACCACTAAGGTACCGTATATTGCCGTGTATTAGCCGACTCCTTGTATAAGCCGACCCCTTAGTTTGACCCAAAATATATAGTACAAAATCATCGGCCTTGTGTATAAGCCGAAGTCATCTTTTGTCTAGTTTGTACAATATAGGATCCAGGACAGTAGTTAATCAGTGCACCGGTTTTAGCTGTTAAAACTCACAGTTGCAGGTAAAATGGAATACTGGGATACAAACCCAACACCATCTAACATTAATCATACTAATAAAACATCAGTTCACCTCTTTAAATAAAGTTATTATGGCACTACTGAATTACATGTGAAATCATCAATGTAAGATGAATAGCATCTTTAAGCCTGACCACAAACAATCTGAGGTAAAACCAGAGGGTTAAAAATGGTACCTTCCAGAGCACTGCCAACACGTATGTTTTCTATCATGTTCGTCAAACTAAGCACCAGGGTATACAGCAGGTTGTATTCATCAGCCATCTTGGTTGCTAAGGCTTCATTGCTAAACAGCTGAACACTGACGTGGACAACCCGATTGGCTACAGTAACTCTGTCAAGAGCATTCACCAGGACGATAGATATTCGACTGTAGTGCTGCACGAAGGCCTTTGTAAAACAATGCTGAAACGAGAAACACAATTTACAGAATATATTTCAATTTAAAACTAATATTACCAAAGTTAAATGCATAAAACAATTATACTGATAACAGAATATAACAAAGAGTATCGGTGAGGTACATGATACGCCCATCAGGTGTTTGATGAAAAACCATATCTATATTAATGAATGTTACGGCTATGATTCAAGTCTAATTATGTGCATTTGTTGCAATGGGATGGATGAACTGTTTGCTTTGGACCAACCCCCATCCAAAATTGTTTCTACACATGGTTTGATGGTCCTGTATGCAAGACCTGGACAAGGCTTTACAGTTTCATGCAGTACACCATGAAAAGTAGATCACAGTGACCTAGTAAGAGTACACGACACACTGTCACCCCAAGTTGTTCTAACATGTAACATTTGATAGTCCTGTATGTATCAATATGCAAGATATGATCTGGACAAGAATTTACTGTTATATGCAGTCAACCGTGAAAAGTAGGACACAGTGACCTAGTATGGGTATGCAACACACCACCATCACAAATTGTTCTTACATGTGAGGTTTGATGGTCCTGTACGCAAGATATGGTGTATACAAGAATGTACTGTTATATGCCATAGACTGTGGAAAGTAGGACACAGTGACCTAGTAACAGTATGCGACACACCACCATCACAAATTGTTCTTACATGTGAGGTTTGATGGTCCTGTACGCAAGATATGGTGCATACAAGAATTTACTGTTATATGCCATAGACTGTGGAAAGTAGGACACAGAGACCTAGTAACAGTATGCGACACACCACCATCACAAATTGTTCTTACATGTGAGGTCCTGTATGCATATGTATGCAAGATATGGTGCATACAAGAATTTACTGTTATGTGCCATAGACTGTGGAAAGTAGGACACAGTGACCTAGTAATAGTATGCGACACACTACCATCACAAATTGTTCTTACATGTGAGGTATGATGGTCCTGTATGCATATGTATACAAGATATGGTGCATACAAGAATTTACTGTTATGTGCCATAGACTGTGAAAAGTAGGACACAGTAACCTAGTAACAGTATGTGACACACCGCCATATCAAGTTGTTCCTACATGTAAGGTTTGATGGTCCTGTATGCATCTGTATACAAGATATGATCAGGACAAGGATTTACTGTTATATGCATTAGACCGTAAAAAGTAGGTCACAGTGATCTAGTGATAGTACACAACACACAGCCATGCCACATTGTTCCTCCATGTGAGGTTTGATGGTCCTTCCAGCATTGGTGTGAAAGATAAGGTCTGGACAATAAAAAGTTAACAGACGGACAATGCCATATCATAAGACGACCCATAGACGGGTATATAAAAATAGGGTCTATGTTGTCATTTTTCAAACCACCAAATAGGAAGTGAAATAGAATTTGGAGAATATATTTTCTAACAAATTTGCTAAAAACTTGACACGAGAATTAGCATTAAAATGTGTCTTTATTCCAATGCATTCTGACCGCAAAACATTTTTCAAATAGACTACCCATTAAAAAAGAAGAAGAAAAAAAGAGAACCAATTTCTTTAAAACCCTAAAGACCCCAGAATGACCCATGTATATTACTGTGGGTGTGAGTCATTTTCGGCAGGCTTCCATTAGAGAACTGTTCAAACACGCCTGTCATGGACACAAACCTCTGACTTTGCCAAAGAGTTCTGTCCACAACAGGTATATTACTCTACCATATCATTCTTTACATAATGATCCGCGCTAGGCTGTTTGACAAAAGGTCACCTTGTATCCGTCGTGGGGCAACAGACTTAGGAGCAAGGTGACCATCTTCTGTGGGAACTCGTACTTGACAGTCCAGAACACCAACTCCTCCACAAACGTCTCGTGACAGAGAGCCTGCTGTAGACCAGGCTTGTCTGCAACATAACATGTCCAATAAAAAACATTTACATTTAGGATGCAATATGTTTTTCTCAAAGTCCCATCTAATCCACTTTGCATATAATACTTAATTTCAGGGCTAGCTCTGGGTGAGCAAAATATTTAGCCAAATAAGGCACTCAACTTCAAAAATTGCACAAATCAAGTGTTATTTTCTAAAAAAATGTCAGTTATTACATAAAATAATTTTACCAAATGAAAATAAAATTTGCCTTCAAAATTTGTAATTGGCGAGTGCCAAAGTAGCCCTGAATTTGCAAAAGTAAAACCACCATTTGTGGAAATTATGAAATAACCATGTTGTATTCGACCATTTGTAGACATTAATGTTGGTTTTACAGCTGCAAATATCCATTATATCATCTCCGCTCCATCAGTAAAACTCAATTTGTGTCTTTAAAACCAGCATTAATGTCCTCAAATGGTCAAATTAACTCTGTTAATTTCCCACACAATTAATTGTCATATTTTCTGAAAAGCTGACATTTCATAATACAGCCCCAAATTTTTACCTTATTTTTGTTTTCGTAAAACTATTTCAGTTTGTTTTTCAAGTTATATTATAACCAAAATAGGATTACAAGGAAACCCAGAAAAGTTTGAATGGTACAATAGTGAATATTTTACACACACACACCCCTCATTCAAACACACATTTAAGCAACACTATTAAATTATGATAAATTTTACCTTGGTGTTTTTCAAAGCTGTCTGGGTACGGCATGCTCTGGAGGGCAGCCGTGTAGTTCTCTTGACTAGTTTTACAGTAATCTCCGGGTCGGTCTGCAAATGAAGAACACAATATATCTAAACATTTTTATATCAATCACATATATGAAAACACTTTAATTTATAATATAGGCATTTCACTATTAAATGGTTAGAATTATTTTGATATTACTTGTCAGGGTTCGAAACTCACCAAAAAATACGGTGGCCCCCAAAAATAATAATGCATGTTTAATGTGGAATACAAATATTAATAGTGGCTCATATGCTATAGTCCTAAGAAAGATAATATTATCTGGGCGACTAAGGCCATTATTCTTTTAATACTTAAGTCACCCAAACAGGACATTGGACACATTTGGCAACCTGGCCACAGGCAGTTTCGAGTCCTGCTTGTGTATAAAACCCAAAAACAAAACATTATAGCTGAAAGAAAAATATAATACAGCGAAGTTATAGAATAGTATATTCTGACCAGCCCTAAGGTAGAAAGAAAGAAAAAAATGTTTTATTTAACGACGCACTCAACACATTTTATTTATGGTTATATGGCATCAGACATATGGTTAAGGACCACACAGATTTTGAGAGGAAACCCGCTGTCGCCACTTCATGGGCTACTCTTTCCCACTGGCAGCAAGGGATCTTTTATTTGCACTTCCCACAGACAGGATAGCACAAACCATGGCCTTTGTTGAACCAGTTATGGATCAATGGTTGGTGAAAATGGTTTACACCTACCCATTGAGCCTTGTGGAGCACTCACTCAGGCTTTGGAGTCGGTAGATGGATTAAAAATCCCATGCCTCAACTGGGATCTGAACCAAGTACCTACCAGCCTGTTGACCGATGGCCTAACCACAATGCCACTGAGGCCGGTCCCCTAAGGTAGAAGGCGAGTACATGTACATGTTTGTGCCAAGTCTACTTTTCTGTACTGGCTCCAATTAATAGTGAGCAATAGTGTTTTGCCACTACAAACACATCTTTCTCACCAACTACAAACAGCTAACCACCAATCCATATCCCAAACAGACGGCCCAGACAGCTGAAGTGTGTGCCTAGGACAGGATGCTTGAACCCTAATCGGATATAAGCAGAAACCAAACAACAGCTACTGTTACTCATACAACTGTAAAATGCTTACAAGATGGTCTCATGTTATAAACAATAAACCACATATCCCCAAAACAAAACACACCACCACCTTCCACAAAAACCCAATTTCATTAATAATTTGTTGAGACCATATCACTGTTTTTGTATTTTATAAAACTGGTTATGAAATTGTGTGTACCTTGTGTTAATTTTTTATATATGCCTGTATTGGTGAGCATGTTGGCCATGACGTTCCGCATGGCTGCCCCCATGTCGCTGAGTCCCTGTATGAATCCCATATACTGCTCGGCATCCATCATTGTCACAACATATGAGTTGCGCATTTCTGAAAACAGAAACAATATTGAAATAATATTAATGTACAGTGAAAGCTCTCAAGACTGGATCCTCTATAAAACCGGGATTTCCTCAAAACTGGACACTTTTCAGAGTCCCTTTTTAAAAACCAAAAACAGAACTTGACCTCTCTAAACCAGATCCCTCTAAATACTGGACATTTGTTTTTGTCCTAAAGGTGTCCGGTTTAGAGGGGTTTCACTGTATATCAATCAATATGTATTATGTCTATAGACACAAAAACATGACATTTGTAAACTGGTGAGATATGGACTGGGTATCCTCTGGTTAAATATTGTTTTTAATCACACCACTAGTTCATACTGATTTATTAATTATCAGTTACTGGATGTCAAACATTTAGTAATTCTAAGACGTAGACTTCAGAGGAAACATACAACATTATTGTCCATTAGGAGAAAGGAAACATGTCCTTTCCCATGTACTTGGCTTTTATATGTTATACCAGTTACGAATCATTGGATGGGATGGGAAAAATACAACCAGAGTCTATTGAGGTGTACAATTCCATAATGAAAGAACCTATGGCGAGCACTCTTATCAACTGCTAGATTCCAGCCTATTCTTTGCTAGTCTTAATCAGCGATCTTACTCTGACCTTTTCATCAAAAACCAAGAAGAGGAACAGTTTTGAAGTAGCATGAAAATTAGGGGATGACTTTGTTGTATTTAACCATATGTGGATGTTACTGCTGGTTGTAAATTGACTTTTACTGATGGCACGACAGTAAAACCGGTATTAACATTATCAAATGGTCAAATATAACAAATACACATTTTAATTCTATAATTTTTTAAAAAGCAAGCAATCTTGTCACTACTAATGTGTTTAAAATCATTCCTCATATAAAATAATTATAGTTCCAGAAATTTTAAAATATTTTTCACATTGTACCTAATTTTATTCTTGTTTTAACAAGCATTCTGAGAGTACTGCTAAAGCAATATATGTTCACTATCAGGCCCAACATACATGTGTGTCCTTGGTTCAAGGGTCATAAAAATTAAACCTGATCTGCAACAGTAGACAATAAAGCTATATACAAAACTTCATCCCGATATCTTCAAGTCTGAATTGAACAAAGCCTTTAAAACAAATATTCATATCTTCTAAGATCAAGAGCCGTAACTCTGTGAAAAATTTGTAAATTGCCATAAAGTTAAAGCTGAACTGTAATAGTACATGTATATTACAAGGCATTGTGAAACAAACATGGGGAAAACTATATGTGGTACAGATGGATGGACAGACAGACAAAAGGATGGAGATGGAACCTTGAGTCCTCTCAAGTTGAACTGGAAGGGGACTAATAATAACATCAACCATTATTACTGATTTATGTGTTGGAAAGATGCATACCCAGACCACCAACACAAATGCAAAAACATGATTATTCCTGCTAACTGGGGGCAGCAATTTTTTTTCATTTTTTTTTTATGTCTAGTAATATACATGTAGCTTGTGGTGAAGTGATGTCAGCTCCGTCCATCTGCTCTATGCACAGTGTAAACAAATGCTCTAATTTACGACAAGGTGCTTTGCTTTCATAAACCTGACTTGTGAAACATGAATGACTTGATAGTATAATAAACTATTTAAGTAAATATATTTCAATTTGCATTAATAGAATGAAATGGAGTTACAGTATTTTAAATTGTTTTAAATCCAAAGAAACAAATGCATATTATTATGCTAAGTTTGAGCAAAATCGACCACTCATGATATCCAAGTACAGTCAGAGTAGAGCATATTTATGTCCAAATGTCTGTCTACCTCTCTTACAGTCAGAGTTGATATTAAGCAATAATGTGCATTACATATCGTTGAATATGCATACCAGGTCAAATGCCTTGATTGTCCCCTCCTTTAAGAGGAGAACATATTTGCTTCAGAAGACTTTAAAATGTGATATTTAAAAAATATATATGTCCAACTAAACAACATGAAATAGCATAGGAATAGTGGTTTTAATGCCATACATTTTTGAATTAGCAAATCAAATTATGATTTAAATGCAGATTGAATTAGAATGGAGAATTCCGGAAATATTCTGAAATTTTTTTTATCAGTGATTATGTCCATTTTCACAATCTCTTATACAGAGTCAAGCATACACTTTGTTAAAAAATTAATAATCTACATCCTCATGTTAATAATTAAATTTCTGCTGCATTCATTACAACATAAGGTCATCCCATTGGTCTAGACATAGCAACGGGAGTTTGTTCATTTCTTGATGAATTTAAAAATTATGTCATTAGGGACTGCTGATGTTATTTTATATGGGCATTATTGTTTATGAACCAAAAATTATTCAAAGTATGAAGTTTTAGTGTTATTATTAGCAGGTATGATTGAAATTTGTTTATAAGTATTGTTTGTTATTACTTCTATATTCATCTGGTTATGAACGAAAACAAAAATCTGCAAACTTATGTGACAATGGCTTCACCAATTTACACAGTTTGGGAATGATTTTATTTTTTATACCCTGATGAAAGTAAAAGAAATAACAGACCATCCTTAATTATATTCACCTGGTTTACAGTTGTCTCTAAGGTGGTAGAGCAGTCGTAAGAAGATCTGTGGCATCATGGCCTCTGCGTTTGCCATGATGTCACCAGGAGGGTGAACTGTGTGGTGCTGTCTGTCTGGACCATGACGACTACAAAATCTACAATGCAAACTCAGTCAGTGAAATAGTAATTTAGCTTAGAAAATATTTCATCTCAAATAAAATGAACAACATATAAATACGCATAATTTGCTAAATAAAATAAGGATGCACTCTTTTATGACAAAAACAACATGATAAGGGACAGGCAGGTTTTCTGCCAGAAAATAGTTTGATGGTACAAATGTGACCACTAGTAACATAAGAGTTTGAAATGTTTTGAAACTGGACCCTGCATTTCATGTGCAGTTCTCTTTCTATCATCTATGTAAAAAAATAAAAAAATATATATATATATATATATCCATTGGTTTTGAAGATTATAGGGTGTATGTAATTTTACCCTCTGGTAGAAACCAGACATGTAAACATGTGTAAGTTATGCAACAAACCAAAGCAAGCATTCACTAAGTAGACATTGAATGAATGAATGAATGTTTAACGACAGTCCAGCATGAAAAATACATCGGCTATTGGGTGTCACACTATGGTAATGGGGAAAAATTAGACACTGAAGTTACAAGATTAGATATGTGTGTGTGTGTG
>JAECMU010253864.1:252-16159 GCA_016106625.1 Dracogyra subfuscus | reverse complement strand
TTTTCCAACCAGTTCAAATATAAGGTTCTTGATTATGTACTGTTGGTGGACCCACCAGGATTTAAAAAAAAAAAAAAAATTGTTTATCGCATTGTGACCAAAATCAGATTGGTGTAAGAATTCAAGTGTACTGTATATTCCTGTGTATTGGAAAGTTCATATAAACAATTACTTGTTGGTATAAAGTTGGAGTAGCCTATGTGGTCATTTGTGGCAGCAGGTTTCCTCTTTATTAACTAAATAGGATGTTGAAATTAGACATAAAATAGCTGTAGTGTAAATTAACCAGTGCTCCACAACCAGGCTGTAGCATGGGTACTATCCTGTCTGTGGGCTGGTGCATATAAAAGATCCCTTGCTGCTAATCAGAAAGAGTAGGTCATGAAGTAGCGACAGCAAGTTTTTCTCTACCAGTATCTGTGTGGTTCTTAATCATATGTCCGACGCCATATAACCATAAATACAATGTGTAGTGCGTCGTTAAATATAACATTTCCTTCCTTCCTGTATTTTAAATTGTGTTGAGATGTTGAATATTCCTTTTCTTTGATCTACAAGATATATTGTATATACTGTTCTCTGTGAAGAACTGTAATTAAATAGCCGTTTGCTTGTTTATTGATTATATATAGTCTGTTGACATTGACCTAATAAATTACAGACAGCAAAGTAGCTTATATTGTTGATAACCATAAAAACACAAATGCCCAGCACAATTGATTGCGTAGCTGTTTAACTCCATTTCACACATGACAAACACAGTTCTCCTAATAACAATAATAATTGGCTGATGTAAAGTACATTGTCATCTCAACCCTTGTGTTATTTCTGACAGTACATGTAATGTATTGATGTGAGATATTAAAAATTATTTTTAAAATAAAGATGTTGGCAACCTTGGATGAAATTGTTACCATTTGCACCAGATAAAACGGCAATTCCTGATTAACTGCAGGGTTTTTTCAAGAAGAGTTACAAACATACACAAACTTTACACACACACACACATATATATATATATTTACAGTTAGAATGTTTTATGTATTGCTTGTGATGACGGCACTGGCTAAAGTGATCATTAGGATAATAATTTCTTATAGAAAGATTTATATTTTTTAATATCTATATATTTTTATAGATAGATAAATAATAACTTTTCAGTTCCTCATGTTGGAATCTGTTTAAAGTGTTAGTGTTAATTGAATTCCTCAGTTAACCAGTTTTACACATAGAATTTCATATTAATTTTCCTTTGCGCCCAGTTGTATTTCCCTATTGACCACCAGCTACATGCATGTCTCATACCCATGTTGTACCGGTAATTGCATTTCCTGGTTAGCTACAGGGTCTGAGTTTTAGCATTCAGTAATTATTCCCCGTCAGCTAACCACTGTGGTTTTTTCTCGACATAATCATATGTCCAATACCGATATAACCGTACTTATAATGTGTTGAGTGCGTTGTTAAACAAAAAACAAAACAAAACAAAACAAAATCAGTAATTATTCACATTGTTCATAGATCTTTGGTTCATGTAGGTTTTATTTTTTGTCATGATGCGAGATTGATCTAGGATCAATCCCCGTCGGTGGACCCATTGGGCTATTCTTGGTACAGCCAGTGCTCCACAACTGGTGTAAAAGGCCGTGGTATGTACTATTCTGTCCATGGCATGGTGCATATTGAAGATCAATTGCTGCTAATCGAAAAAGAGTAGCCCATGAAGTGGAAACAGCAAGTTTCTTCTCTCAATAGCTCTGTCGTCCTTAACCATATGTCTGATGCCATTTAACTGTAAATAAAATGTGTTTAGTGTGTCTTGAAATAAAAACACTTTCCTTTTCCTTTCAGTAGCTGTTCACATTGTTCATAGATCTGTTGTTCCTGTTGGTTTAGTTTTTTGTTGGGCATTCTGTTTCTCTGGAAGTAGGGGTTCTGTGGCTGTTTTTGTTTGTTTGTTTTTATTTATGTCATTGGCAGCTTCTATCTCTCAACTTCCTTTGATGTCCACCTCCACTGAGTCTTGTTTGTCCCTCCACAACAGGTTCTCACTGGTGCATATAAAAGATCCCTTGATGCTAATGGAAAAGAATAGCCCATGAAGTGGCGACCACATGTTTCCTCTCTATATATATATCTGTGTGGTCCTCAACCATATGTCTGATGCCATATAACTAAATAAAATGTGTAAATCGTAAAATAAAATATTTACTGTGGATCCATTCAGCTAATTGGGTTTCTTCTTGTTCCAACCCATTCACCACAATTGGACATAGGTCGTGGTATGTGCTTTCCTGTCTGTGGGAAAGTGCATAAAAAGATACCTTTCTGCCTTAGGAAAAATGTAATGAGTTTCCTCTGATGATTACAAGTCAGAATTACAAAATGTTTCACGTCAATAGCCGATGATTAACTAAACAATGTGCTCCAGTGGTGATAAAAACTAACTTAAAGGGACATTCCTGAGTTTGCTGCATTGTAAGATGTTTCCGACTAATAAAATATATCCACGATTAAACTTACATAGTAAATGTATTTGTTTTTGTTTAGAATATCAGTGTCTGTGTATTAAATGTGTTTCTGGTCGTCTTAATATTTGTGAGAAGCCCAAACTGGATTTTGTCTTCAAATAATTTCGTACATACAAAAAACAAAATAATTAGGAAATAAAATGAAATTTAACCTGGTACAAATATAAGAATCATCATAAACATACACAGCCATTAATATACATCCATTAATATTTTATGCAGAACAATATATTGGATATGTAATTACAGTCGATAACATCTTAAAAATAGCAGCAAACTCAGGAATGTCCCATTAGTCGTTATTTCTGGTGAATATTTACTTCTTTATTGTTATTATTATTTCTTTATTTATCACATTATGCTTAATTTGACAAATGTCTTTTTCTTTTCTGTATGTTTTTGTTTCATTTTGTAATAACATTTTGTTTCCTGCTACAGTCCCTATTGAAAGTGAGATTTCACGGTACCAGGTAGTGGATTGTTGTGTGCGGCTGGCTTTTCTGTTTCGTCCAACCTCAGAAGGAAGTGAATATTTCTTACCACTCGTAATCTGTTTGAAACAGGAACACTCTTACAAAGAATAAGCCGTCAGCGACACACTAAATAATCACCCACTGACACACCAAAGTTTTACGTACATGTGTTAAATATGTCTCTGTCAAGGCTGTCTGAGTCACTGGCTTCTTGTTAAAGAGACATACCCTAGTTTTTAAACACTAAGACATAGTTTTGACTATTAGAGGCATTTTTTGATAACTGAAATCATACTTTACTTAAATTTTATTGTTTAAAGTATCCATTTCCGTACATTCGAAGTGTTTATGGTCATCCTGATTTTTTTTAATATCAAAAAATGCATTTCTCATATTTTTAAAAAAGCACGTGGCTTTGAGAAGTAACTGTTATTTAGTCAAGTTTTAATCTATTTTAGAGGGTATTTCACCATTTCAAAGTCAAAGATTCATGTTTCACTCAATTGTAACTTTATCAAAATGTGTTAAGGGTTTGTAAATTAAACTAAACTTAATGTTAATTTTCATGAACTGCATGAAACTAGGGCATGTCCCTTTAACTTATATCACTTCAGTGTCGTCTTTCAGTTCATATTGCAAAAAGTACATTTAGGAAAGAAACTAAATTGTTTGTGTACTTAAACATACACTTCGAGTTTGACCTGGGTTAGAAAAATTAATACCAATTTGGCATATTTTATAAAATCTATAGCCAAATTTTAGTAACATTTAGCTCAAATTACTTCTTTTTTTCTTTCTTTTTTAAAAATAAATTTCCCCCTAAAAATGTCCTGTGGCAAATTGGTTACGACATGTATTTGCAAAGTTCAACCTTAAATCACATTTGGAGATTTGAAAAAGGACAGCTTAAACCCAGATATTTGTGTGTGTTTTTTTCAGCAGTGCGTAATATGTATTTGTTGAGAGAATAGCACTTGTACTAAAGGTTCATAATAAAATATGTTAAAGGCATATTGTCACAGACCACTAACCTATTAAATGGCCTAACATGATATTTTTATTTGTGCCTAAATGTACTTTATTCAACCATCTACATTACCACTATACTTCACCTATTAATGCTATTTCATAAAAGTAATTGAATTATGGCAATGGTCCATAATTCAAAAACTAATATTGTTACGGTGATGTGATAAGATACATTTTTGGTTTCCACAAATTAATGTAATTTTTATGTGCTACCCATTTTTAGAGATATAAGTTCCTTAAATCTGTGGCAGTAATTAGTTTGCCTTTTGATTTAATATGAGAAAAATATGTTGTTTGTTTTTGTAAAATCCCTTTTTAGCAATCCATGCCCGTAACACTCCTGTATTAAAAGGAAAATTACTTTTGTCTAGGTGAGGTAGACATTTATGGGTAAATGTATTCAGTCCTAGATCCCAGTGAAATTTTAGCCTTGTATTTAATGCTACTTCAGTGTATTAAAGGATTGTTTACGTGTAAACATTGTGGCATGAATGACCGGGAGATAAACAAGTATTTTTGATAACATGTCTGTTGTCGTCATTTCTGTGACACATTCTGCTTGTTTGTGGTGATTTTAATTAAATTAACTGCAATGGCTTGACATTACGTAGGAACTCGGAACACTGCGACAAAACAAATCTGTTTTGAAGGTGTTTACACAAACGAAATTCTTTTCATGGTTTCATATACGTAACTAGATCAACATTGATTTGAAGTTTGAATTGAAAGAATGAGTGTGTGGGTGAGACTACTAAACCTTCCACCAAGGCTATTGAATTATACTCGAGTTTGTGTATTGACGTAGGTTGCTGGTTGTTTACCACTGCCCGTACAGCTACTGACGCAAGCCTTCAATGCCTGTATGCTACGGCTCGTATAACCTTTTGTCAAACTAGGGCATATGGGTCGATTACCTGGCTGCACACCTTTAACGAAGCAACGTTTCCTTAAAATAAGCTTTCAGGCTTGGATTAGGTTCCTGTTGAGCATTCATGCATAGCGTAAAGGTATTTCAGTTCCGGAAAGCACTGGGGCCTGTTATATATTTCTTAGCCAAAGTGTGAGACCAGCGAGACCAGTTCTACAGGTTCTGTGTTGTTTGGCCTCATTCCCCGGTGTGTATGTAATGTTATAGACCACTGGCCAGTGTGGAAGAGCAGATTGACCCTTATCAAGCTGAGAGTATCCACAGCCAGCCACAGGCTAATACTCTGTGATAAATATACTGGTATAATAGGTCATGTGATCCAGCCTCACCGCCCCCAGCAGCTCACGGCTTATCACTGCTAGTATATTAAAATCTCACTTCCCATATTCACATCTCAGGGTGTATGTACACCGCTCTCTGTATGTATTGCCTCGCCAACTACTACTACACAGGCTTTGCTTTACAGTCATGGATGGACAGCTTCAGTTAACTACATTATAATAGTGATTTTGTGACAAGCCGACCCACCACTTGTGTGTTGTGTGTGTGTGTGTGTGTGAACAGGCGATATTGAAACACAATTCAGACACTATCAGGTGGCCAATACTGACCTCAGTTGTCACATGACCTCTGTATGACAAGAGGTTTTTTTTCTTTTCTTTCTTTTTTTCTTCTCTCCCGGAGGAGGAGGAGCGGGTCATACTTCCTATGATAGCGTGGTTTTGCTTGGGTGCAGACAGAACGTGGTTTGGTGTGTGTGTGAGCTCAACCACTTCCTACACCATGTGCACTCAGTAACGTCTGGCTGGGACATCCGCACAGCTCAGCGGCTCAATTGACGAGAGCTGGTCGCCAGGCTAGGACAACATTCACTGCAGTCACTGGGCTGAGGACGCTTCTCTCACCGCGCTCGCTCGATCGCTGGCTCACTGTGTGTGTGCTGTCACTCGCTCGCTCTACATTCCCAGGATACACTCGGTGGTTCTCTCGCCCCGCTGGCTGGTCTCTCTCTTACTCAACAGTCTCCACCACTTACTACTACTACTACTTCTCGTGTCTGAGGAATACCTGATTGTTGTCAGACTTGGTAATTACGTTTGACACTTACTTCATTTGCTGGATCACTGGCTTTTGTTGTTGAGTGGTGTGGTTTTTTCCCCCCTTCATCTTTCTCTCTTTCCATTCTTTATGGACGCCTATATCTGAGGATAAGGGATTGGTGTAGACTAACCCAACGTTTCTCACCATGGAGTGTGCGGATTACAACTTAAACATGCACTGTTTGGATCTAAACTGTATAAAACGGGAGAGAATGGAGCCGTTTCTGAACAACACTTCGTACGTGGATTTAAATTTCATAAAGAAGGAGAGGATCGAGTTGTCACCGTTGATGTTCACGTGCACCCAGCCGGGCTCCGATTCCGACCCCGTGCTGGACTTGTCGATGCGCAAGACCCGCCACGATTCCTCCGACGAATATTCCAGTCAAAGCAGTGTGACCAGCGACCAAGATCAGCCGCGATTTTTAGGAGGTGGCACGTACAAGAAACATCTTCTTAAACGATACTGTAAGTTCTGAAGAAAAACCCCCAACATATTTGCTTGTATACGTGTTTAAATCTCTTCTCTTTAAGGTACATCTCATCAAAATAATATTCTTGAAGTATAATTTTTTTTAAAGTCTACATTGTGAAGCATTTTATTCATTTTCAAATTTATTTTCAATTGTTAATAGTTTTATGTACTCCATATGTTTCAGAGTCACACAAGAAAGCTAAATCTTGTCATTTTATCATAAAGTAGTAATATGTTAAAACTTTATATTTGATAAAAATTACTATTCGGTCTATTGCCATATGTTTAAACAGAACTCAAGTCTTGTCTAACCTGTTTATGGCATGGTTACGAGTAAACCTGTAGACATCTATCAAGTATTCTTTTTTTCTTTTTTGATAACAGAAAGTTACAACAAACATTTGTAGTTTTGAAATTTGAACTATTTTCTTCATTTCTACAATTTTTTGTTGTTATATACACAGGTAACTTCTTTTTCATTTAATTAAACACTGAGTTTTAAAACGTGACTGATGGTCATTTGTTGTATGCATTCCTCATACCTACTGCTGTCTTTACGTAGGTTTGTTGTATGATTTTGTTTATTGCCAAAAGCATACATAGACGTATATTTTAAGTATGATATTGTAATTAAAGTATGACATTAAATAAGTTGTGATGTTTGGTATTTTCAAAATAAAATAGGGCAGATTAAAACCTCTTTGCAGTTTTATCCACTTAAAAATAGTTTGATACATAGTTCTTTTAATTATTGTTTGTGATGTATAATATCAACTTTATATATGATATGACAGGTATACTATATAACATAATCATTTACATGAAGGAGACGAGTACATAAATGAGTGAACTCTAATAAAATAATATGTGACAGTTTTAAAATGCCATGTGCAATGTGAAACATATGGTAAAAAGTTTTGAAAGCATTGGTGGGCAAATAAATGTTTAAATTGTTTCTATTCTCCAAAAATGTTTGGAAGATAATATTAATATATTTGTGATGTTACCCATGATAAATTACGAGTGATAATATTTCCCCTGAAAACACTCTTGTCTAGCTAGCTAACAAGCACCTGTTGATTGTGCCAGCGCGGTTTGCCTAACCCAGTGCGTTTAGTGGGTCTTCTCCAGTAACAAGTGTATCGGCCATCTGCGTGCGTGGCTATCAGTGGCTATCAGTTTCACACTGGTCACCCTCCATCTGTTTCACAACCTGTGTGTGCTGTATTGCCTTGACATTATCTTCTCTCAGTTTTTTATTACTAGTACATGTACTTTCTATTGTGTGTCTGCTGACCAGTTTGCTTATTCCAGCCTTGGGTTTAATTTTGGGTTATATATACTGTTTAAAAAAAAGTAGGGGAACCTGAAATATTAATGTTAATATCAACTATTAGACCGAACATATGTTTTGCCCACAGACATCCTAGTAAAGAACATTCAGGTTTGTTTATCAACACCACGAAACACACTCCATAGTTTGCACGTGCACCACGCAGTTGCCCCGCACAGGTGCGTGAGGTGTTGTTCTTGATTTTGACAATTTCCAGGAATGTTGATTAATCACTGTGAAACATTATTTTTGTCAATCTTTTTCATTCTGTTGATCATACAGTTGTTATTTTGTTTTCAGTCATTTTTATTGTTTGAATTTGTGACGCGGCGTATTCAACTGATAAACAAAAATATCAACTTTACAATTTTACTTCTGACCTCATTCGTCAATCAAGATCTTTGGCGGTCATAAAACCTACTGTAATACTACCGGTTGTGATGTTAGCCCACTTAATTCACTATTACTATATTTCCCACAGCTAATATACCTTACGATTTTGGCAACTGTAAATTCTTAGAAGAGTTCCCTACTTTTTTTGAAGAGTATATATGCAAGGCTAGCTCTGGGTGAGCAAAACAGTTCACCAAATTGTCTTATTAATTTTTTTTTTTTTTTAAATGTAGAAATTTACAGTTATTTAAAAAAAACAAAAAACATTAATTACATAAAATTATTTTGCCGAATTAAAATAAAATTTGTCATTTTTTTAAATCATTTGCATTTGGCAAATTTGGCAAGTGCCAGAGCTAGCCCAGATTAGCAAGGTCATTAATTTGATTTTTTTTTTTTTTTTTTTTTTAAATCCTTGTTGGGAAATTGTTTCCTGTTAGGGTATCAAATACAGTATTGGGTCAATGCTCGCAGGGCACTTTAAGATGTCAAGAGAGTGTTTGCCGATATATACACTAATCCACAAGGAAATGAAAAGGAATGTATAGATCTGTGTGTAATTGCATACATTGTCGACTGTTGTTGCTCATCTTAATAATGGCACTCAGCAACAGATGATAAGTGCAGTGCAGTTCAACACGACAGATTGCTTCACCGATAAGGGACAGCAATACCGTGTAGATGTTATCAACTCATTGTCAATTGGATATTAATACTGAGGATGAACGCAGATTATCACAAATGGCTCTCGTTGAGATAATTAATGTTTATTTTTTCATCCTTTTTACTTTACAGTGATGCAATTTTACAGGGGTTATTTAAAAATATAAAAAATTAATCCAAATTTAGGGTGTTTTTGTTTTTGTTTTTTTAAATCCAATTTCAGTTTATTATTATTATTTTATAATTATTATTTGTTTATTGTAAATTTTTCATAAAATAGTTTTCCACAGAGTTCACAGGATTTGATCAATAGTGCTGAGATTCTATTTTCAAATGGGAATCACATACTTGAGTTAAAGGGACATTCCTGAGTTTGCTGTATTCTAAGATGTTTCCGACTAATAAAGTATTTCTACGAATAAACTTACATGTTAAATATATTTTCTTGTTTAGAATATCAGTATCTGTATATTCAATGTGTTTCTTGACGTTTTAATATTTATAAGAAGCCCAAACTGGATTTAGTCTTCAAATAATTTCGTACGTACGAAAAAAGTATATTTTAGGAAATAAAACGAAATTTAACCCAGTACAAATATCAGAATGATCAGAAACATGTTTAATATATAGCCACTAATATTGTATGCAGGAAAATATATTTGATATTTAATTACAATTGTTAAAAAGTATCTGTTAGTCGATAACATCTTAAACACTACTGCAAACTCAGGAATGTCCCTTTAAGATTTTATATATGTTCTGAGCATACAACCAGTCCAGGCTAGAGGGTGATGAGGAAAGTGACAGGAAGGAATTACACTAGCTGCCACCATGGGACATATTTCTTATTAAGACCATACTTCTGATTAGGACAGGACCATACTTCTGATTAGGACCATACTTTTGATTAGGACAATACTTCTGATTAAAACAATACTTCTAATTAGGACCATACTTCTGATCAGGACCATACTTCTGAAGGGCCATACTTCTGATTGAGATCATACTTCTAATTAACACAGGACCATCCTTCTGATTAAGACCATACTTCTGATTAAAACCATACTTCTAATTAAGACCATACTTCTGATTAAGACCATACTTCTGATTAAGACCATACTTCTAATTAGGACCATACTTCTGATCAGGACCATACTTCTGAAGGGCCATACTTCTGATTGAGATCATACTTCTAATTAACACAGGACCATCCTTCTAATTAAGACCATACTTCTGATTAAGACCATACTTCTAATTAGGACCATACTTTTGATTAAGACCATACTTCTAATTAGGACTATACTTTTGATTAAGACCATACTTCTAATTAAGACAATACTTCTGAAGGGCCATACTTCTGATTAAGACCATACTTCTAATTAAGACCATACTTCGGATTAAGACAATACTTCTGAAGGGCCATACTTCTGATTAAGACCATATTTCTGATTAAGACCATACTTCTAATTAGGACCATACTTCTGATTAAGACCATACTTCTAATTAGACCATACTTCTGATTAAGACATACTTCTGATTAGGACCATACCTTTGAATGAGTGAATACCCGGTAAGTTATTGTATATCTGTTGGACAGTTTTGTGCATACATTGGTACTACTAATGTACTATAGTACTAAATATAACAAATGGAATGTCACTGTTTGTGTCACTATCCCAAATATCATTGTGAATGATCATGTTTTTTTGTGTATTTTTATCATCATTTTTTTTTTTTTTGGTTTATTTATAATAAAATTTTCATTTTACACATTTTTAAAATTATTATTTAAAAAAAATAAAAATTGTTGTCCTCAGTCTCTTGTGTGAGTGAAATGGTTTGGCTTTGTGAAGCTATACACACTGTTGTATAGAACATGTTCTGCTTGCCCAGGGCTGAGGCAGTGCGTTCATGTCAATATTGTAAAAGCTGCCAACTCGGTTTTACTGCCGTTGATAATTTGTTTGGCAAGCTAATCCATTCACTGTTTTTCATTGTGTGGTCTGTCGTTTTAGTGTGTACTTTCTTCCTGTAATAAATACTGTTAAGCTTACTGTGGGGCAGTGGTAGTTGCAAGTAGTTGGTGATCTCTTAGTGTATGTTACCACAAACCTGCATACTGACTTGTGTGCAGCACATCATTTGAATATGGTGGTACTATTCCCAAACACAGCTATTGGGGGACGGTGGGGCCTGTAGTGGTGTACTTTCCAATGCACCTGTCCACATTAAATTAATTAAATTACAATAATTTTCACAATTAAAATGATGATTTCCTTAGTGTTGATGAGTGCTAATATAAAACGTATATTCATATCCATATATTTAATATTTCACTAGCTATGTAGAACTATAGTTCATTACACAACAGTTTATTTGAACCTGAAAGGGTGAATTTAGTTTTTTTTTTTTAAACTAAAACCTTCCTACATGTACCATACCTAAAAGGAATTGTTTCCAGAAACAACATCAATGCTCATTTTTATATTGGAACCTATATTATTAATTGCATTTGTTTCAGAAAGCTTAAAGTTGATAGTTTCCAGGGTTTTTTGGTGGGTGTTTTTTTTTTCAGTATAAGGGGGAAATAAAACTTGGTCATAGTGCTCAATATCTGTGTGGTCCTTAACCATATAACTGAAAATAAAATGTGTTGAGCAAGGTTCGAAACTTGCCCAAAAATATGGTAGCCCAAAAAATAATAATGTATGCTGGAAAATTATGGTAAGCGAACCACAATAAAGATTTTACTGTGGAATACAAATATTAATAGAGGTGCATATGTTACAGTTCCAAAGAAGATAATATTATTTGGGTGACTATTGCCTTCTTTCTTTTTTAATATTTAAGTCCCCCAAACAGGACATTGGTCGCATTTGGCGACTTGGCCACAGGTAATTTTGAGCCCTAGTTGAGTGTCTGAAACTAAAGCACTTCCTTCCTGGTCATAGTGTGGTGTGGTTGTTAAGACATAATAAAGTAAAGTGAAATAAATTTGAAAAAAAAGGAAAGAAGAATATTGATTTCTGGGGTTAAACTGATGTTCATTATTAACTGTTTTAGCAGATTTACATCACTTGGCGTATAAAAACTAAGTGCAGTAATTCTGTTTTGCAAGTATCCTTTGTTATCCTCTGAACAATTGACATTTAATTCGAACAAAAACAACAGTTACTTAAATACTAACACTTGATCAATTTAGCTTTACAAGGACATGCGGTGATGTATGTGTATCTGGAGAAGAGCTGTAATTAAATATGGATGTATATTTGCCAGCTCCTGAGCCGGAAATGGTAAATAATCAATCCACATAAGCCATAAATGTCAAGTTGGCTCCCAGAAGTAGGAAGAGAATACTAAATTACGAGCGTGTCCAGGACGCAGTGCGAACAGATCTGCCACATCTGAGGAAGCTAGTTCCTGACATATTGTGTCATACACCAGGAAATGGGTGACACTTTGCCGTATCGCGGGACAGTGGGTGTGTCGCCACAATGATGGTGGCAGCATGTATTCTGCCTCGAGACACGAGGCTATTCTTTTGTCTGTCTTATAGTATCACTTCCGTCTTACCGATTGCATACCGTCCATTAGTGAGGATGTGGATGTCTTAATGTAAAAAAGTACATGTAAACGTGGTTCTTATTACAAGCCAATAGCAGATATCCTCAAGATGCTAAAGAGGGGTGGGTGGGAGGTGGTTATGAATATGCAAATGCCCTAATTACTTTAGTATACACGCAACTTTAGATTGGTGTGTCAAACAAATTGACAATTGAGCAAGAGCCCTTGGGGTTTTTTTTTCTTGGGGTGGGGGGTGATTTCCACCTCCCAAGAAAATCCAGTTTTGGAGGGAGGAGTGGGGTTTACACATCCAGCAAAATGCTTTAATTACCCTAATATAAAATAAATTTATTTTCTTCCATACATTAGTGAGAACATCAACTAGTTATTTATGATAACACACTAACACTTATGTGTTTGTAAATTAAAGACACATTATTGGCTTCTCTAGTGATGACCTGGTTAACACAGCAGTACCATCCAATGAAAACAGTGTGATTAAAAGTAATTGAAGTTAACTTAAAACTGAGTGGTCTGTGACACATGAGTTAAGGGCAAGGGCTTTTTAAAATTATTGGGGCAGGCAGCATGGCCCAGTGGTATAGTGCCCGCCTGATGCGCGGTCGGTCTAGGATCGATCCCCGTCAGCTAACCACTGGGGTTTTTCTCGACATAACCATATGTCCGACGCCGATATAACCATAATTATAATGTGTTGAGTGCGTCGTTAAACAAACAAATTTTCAAATTATTGCTTCGAACATTTTCAAATTTTTAATTGAAATTCATTTTAAACCTGGTTTTCAAGGTCATGTAAAAAATGGAACTCTACATTCATTTCTATGAGTTAAAACTTATCGTCTAACTCGTTTGTAAAAAAAAAAAAATCAAATGTAGTATTCTCTTATATTATATCAGTTTTCCCAAGAATTTACCGTCCTTGATGTTGTTGAGATTTTTGAGCTGGATATCTTCCCCACTTTAAATAATAAGAATTTTTTTACAAAGATGATACCTTTTTTTGGTTACATTTTTAAGGGTAAATGAAGTTAATCTAGTGCCGCATGCTGTTTATTAATAACATATTTCCTTGTAGGTTTTAGGATTTTTATTGTCGCTGTCTGCCAAGCATATTGGTGCAGAGGAAAACATTGCTGAAACTCCGAGTCTTGTGTCTTGCAATGTGCCGTAGATCAAACATTGACACAAGAATACTTCCCCATTGCGAGCAGAGCACTTGGCTTGATGCCGCAAACCAATCAAACATTCCAAAAGAGAGAGATATTCGACGTTGGGATTTTGCAAACTTTACTCCTTCCGTTTGTTGCTCACGTGTAAGCAAAGTTGTTAAATCGGAGAGAGTGCGGGTCGTTCGGTGCAGTTCCCGATTTGTCAGTTACATGTACCTCATTACGCGACAGAGCATTCAGTGCACTTCAGAGTATCGAGAGATTTTGTACGTGTTCAAATTGTAAAAACTCAAATAGATTTCTATAATTATTATTTTTATTTTTTCAATCATCCAATAGCCTATTATATTTCTTCAAAGGGCATTTTATTTAAAGACATTTGCCATATTACCTCGTTATTAAGACTTAAAACATGATGTCTTCTCCAGTGCAGCAATGTATTGAAAACATGGCAAAGACTAGTTTGTCACATCTAAGCATTTATCACACCTTTATTTGCATTTTGTGTTGGAAAATTATATTTTAAGATGGGGAAGCGTAATTGCTTGCAGCTTTGAACAAGTGTTAAACATTTTGCATGTTAAATTGACTTGATACAAGGATTACAGAATACAGGACCGTTTTATCTGTGACTATAAATGGTGTTAAAAGTTATTAAATGCTTTCATTTAATATTTCTTTCCATCGCAGTTTTCTTCCAGTTTAATTTTTGTTTTGACTTTACCAACACAGTTTGACAAAGTTTAGTTGTGTTAAACATGACTTTGTCAAGCAGGAGAAGATGTATTTGTTTTAGAAGTTGTTATTACAGAGTTATCGTACCAGATGATGATGGTAAATCTCATGGCGGATGCCAACATTGGTACTGACTATTTGATATCATCACTGTTTGTTTACACAGTGATTCATGAGCACATGTTGTTACAACTGTCCATTTACTTCTGGGTTGTACAGGCTTAGATTTGTTTAACTAGTCTTGAGAGTGGCAGTCCTTTTACAAAGTCTGAATGATGTGTCTCCTGGGATGTTTTGTGAATATCATGTTTTAAAAAAATATATGTTGGGTTAATAACTTTTATGTTAAAACATTTGAAATTAAGACTGAAAGTATGCTAAAGATTCAAAGTACTGGTACACGTATTACTAACCAAACACTTCCAACCAAACACTTCCAAGTCTTCAGTCGTGGGTTATCACCAAACATAATTTATGTTATCTTTTATGGCTTGAGCAGAGTAGATATGAAACACTTGGCCCTGTCGAATGTGGAACAGGTTTTCACAAGGACATATTGATATGCGATACTGGATTTGTTATTTCCACAGTCCTCTAGATAGTAGTACATGTTCATTGCCAGGCCATGGTACACTCTGTGTACTGGTAGGTCGGGACATGTCTGATCATGTTAAACCAACATGAACCAGCCAACAGGTTTTATATACAGCCAATGTAAACACATTTACAATACATATTCAGTCTGAGTCGACATATGTATTTAAAAAAAAAAAAAAAAAAAAATCTAACTACAGGTAATTGGATATTACTGTGACTTCCTTGTTTTTTAAATTTAATTAAAATATATATAGTCAAACCTGTATATAACGGTCACCCAAGGGACCTGACAAAAATGACCGTTATAGAGAGGTGACCCTTATATACAAGTTCAAAATTAGAACCCATATATTAATGAATATCACAACTGTCATAAAAAAACAGATGTCGCATTCTTAAACCATTCCCACACTAGCTTGTTTATGTCATCATTGCCTGTTGCTTTCTTATGCCTTTTTTTTTCCGGCTGAAACATTATTGTCAAAATCGGCCAGAACACCAGCTTTCCTTTTTAAAATAGAATTCATCTGAAAACGTCCTACACCAAAATGGCCGGCGATCTTTCGCTCACATAAATTGCCTTTCTTGGATTTGTTAACAACGTCGATTCTCTGTTCTAACGTTAAAGCAGTGCAATTTTTTGATATACTTCGCAAAAGCTAACATTGACTTGCAGAAGATATTTTGTGAAATTGAAGGTTACTACCCATGTGGCATGTTTAACTCATTTATTTCTTTTATCAAATTCATGTCACCGCTAATCCTTCAGCAGAGTATGACTGTTGTTTACAGCTGAATAAGACCAGGAGTCGCTGAAATAATCCGAACACGGGGTATCTGCAATGACTGCCGCCTGCAGCAATTTGTGTTTATTTACCAATTATGTCTGGATAGAA
>JAECMU010253824.1:0-10590 GCA_016106625.1 Dracogyra subfuscus | reverse complement strand
TTTTCATTAACAATCGTACCGAAACGTAAACGGAATTCTTATGATGCAGCATCCAAGCTTAAGATTATTGCCTTTGCCGAAGGAAACAATGACCATGCCGCAGAACATGAATTCGGTGTTAGCGCAAAATTAGTACGATATTTTATACCGTAACCATGTTGTAATTATGAAATATTATTAAAAAGAAACTGTAGTAAAAATGTATATATAAAAGAACTTACCTTGTTTGTTGTATTTATTTACATAAATTTAGCTTCAAATGAAAACCATGTTTCATGTTACTATAAAACGTAACAATACAGAGGGTGCTCATACTGATATGGAGGAAATACTTTAAGTAACAAACGAAGTATGGCGACGTTAGTGAAGTGAAAATCTTTTACCACAATATCATAATAAGAATGATATGTTTGTCATCATTTAATAATGTCAAGAACAACTTGCCACAGAAACTGGGTCGTCTTATATGCGGGTCAAATAAAAAATTGCTGATTGTATTACCAGAGAAAGGGGGGTCGACTTTTTTGGTCAGGGTCGACTTACAGGCGAAGATATACAGTAGTAGGAAAACCTCCAAGCATATACTGAAATAATTTAACAAAAACTGTTGTGCTTGTCAAACACTAGGTTTCTGGTGTATATGTTTAATTTAATGGGTGTAATACTACATCATTTCTGAGGAAATTAATTAAATTTAATATTGATAACTTTATGGATATAAAATTATAATGTAATAAACTTTTAATATTTGTTTCAGGAATGTCCATCTTAGTCCTGAATGTGCCAAGATGTTGAAACCATTTATGGAAATGAGGCATGGAGTCCACTCATTAGAGTAATATGTGAAAATGCTGGCAATATGTGGATATGAACGATCTTTTTCTTTCTATACATGATCCTAACATCTCATATTGTGTGCATTTACCCACTACCCATGGACTGTTTTTAAAACACCGTCAAACTTTTGGTACACATTCAATCCATGCAAGGGAGATAAGGAATGCAATGTTTAGAAATGCTGGAAGCATTTCACAATAAACAATTGGTCACTTATGAAGAAAAATAAGAATGTAAAACAATGTGTAGAGTACAGTGTGAAAATGCATCATTTGTGAATTATCAGTCTTTGGAGAATAACAATCCATGTAATGTAAATAAAATGTTCATACATGAAATGTTTTAAAGTACTTATAATATTTTGAGAAACAGTCTATTTCTAGAAGATAAACAAGGACAGCAATACGACAGAGAGTACTGTGTGAAAGTGATAGAATAACTATAAGATAAAATTATTAATTGTATTTGAATTTTGTAATGTTTTTATGGGGCTGAAAGTAACCCAGTGGTAAAGCATGGTTCATCTAAGACTGATCCAAGTCGGTGGCCTCATTGGGCTATTTCTTGTTCCAGCTAGGGCACCATAACTGGTATATTAAAGGCTGTGGTATGTGCTATCCTCTCTCTAGTATAAAGCATATAAAATATCCTTTGCTAGTAATGGAAAAATATAGTGGGTCATCTCTCTAAAACAATATCAAAATTCCTAAATGTTTCACATCCAGCAACTAATGATTAATAAACCACTATGCTCTAGTAAACAAAATTTAATTTTAATGAAGGATGATTAAAGGGTGATAACTCTGTATAAAGGTGGTTTGTTGGGGGTTTCTCCATAGATAAGACATACCAATGAGAAGGTTTTTTTTTGTGTGTGATGTATTTGACTCTGGCTTCTTGTTAATTTCATAAATGTCAGCTTTGTGTTTTGACCACATTTATATCTAATGCAGTGATTTAAATCTGCACAGACTTGCATGACATTAAACAGTTTTTGAGTCATCTGAACATCTACCAAAAGCTAATGCCCAGTTAATAAGTCCCTGTAACTTCAGTATTAATTTGTCTATTATTGATTTCATCCATATTATGTTCTCGGAAATTGGTTCCACAAACACAAACCATGGTCCACTTTGTATGAGTAGTTAATTTTTGTGTGGATGAACTGAAAAATTGGGCCAAAAGTCTTTCAGATTGCAATCAGACATCCAGGCTTTATTTAATGGAAGAAGAGGATGATACATTTTAGCCTAATGTTCAGTGCATGAAACTTGGTTGTGTTTTGACAACTTTTCTTATGGAAGCTATTACTTGCCCAAAGAGTCAAAAAAAGAATTAGTATTCCCAGGTATCTGGAATACTGGATCTTTATGTATTTTGTCTACTTTTGTCATATCTGGATTACTGTTTATTGCAAAACAAAAATAATAAACTAATGATTGGTATAATTTTGTAATTATTCGTAGGGTCAATACAGCTTTTAGTCTACAATTCTAAGACATTTTAAAAGTATCAGTAGTTAATATTAGGCTGGACTAGAGGAAAACAGGAGAACCTTACATGAAGTGTTCCTAAATGTTACTTTTTGTACACACACACACATATATATATATATATATATATATATATATATATATATATATATATATATACACACTGATAAGTAACAGATTTATTATTGGTGTATAAAAACCTAAAATCTTCATATTACTTTTTGTACATATATATTTTGACAAGTACGGTAATAGATTTATTATTGGTGTATAAAAATAAAAATCTAAAATCTTCATATATGGTGCTATTTCTTGTAATATTTGTAATTCAAATAAACCTAATTGGAACATGTGTTTTTTATATGTTATGTTTCAGTTTGTGAGAAGCTTTTAGTATGGCTTTATTAGAGTAATATATAGTATATATTACTCTAATAAAGCCAAGGTCTGCGTTCAGCCAGACCGTGTGAAAAGAAAACGTTCGCTACACTGGTTTGTGCGCTTCATGTTAAACCAAATGGACACGACAGACACCAATCAAATAGTTTGCGAACGTTCGTTAGCTGAACTGAGAAAAGCTCTCGGCGTAATATACGTCACGCTTCAAAGTCAACTGACACTCATGTGCCAAGAGACATCGTTGCAAACATGAACAATACGAATACACAGGAGTAAATCTTGATGTAAATGTGTAGAAAAACAATAGCCGTTTGCATCAATGAATAGCTAACGGCAGTTTCATTTATTTCCTTTGTCTTTGTTAATTTTGTACCTATGGTAGAGAGCACGCACTTAGATCGCGATTGCGGAAAATGAACATGCAGTATTTATACAAATTCCTGTTAAACGTACACTGAATTAGTTTACAATAATTATATTTGTTGGATAATGCTAGGTATATCTTTGTTAAAGACAGTAAAATTTAATTTTATTAACGTTTGTTTTTGGGTGGTTTTTGGTGGGTTTTTTAAATTGAAATACTGTGATGTCAGCATTCTTCACTTAGGTATTTGACAAGCAGACATTACAACAGGCATTTAACACGACGCTGAAAGCAACAACATGGCGTAAATTATGAAAAAAAGTTTTACCCACCCCCCCAAAAAAA
Organism: Dracogyra subfuscus; assembly: GCA_016106625.1. Taxonomy (NCBI): domain Eukaryota; kingdom Metazoa; phylum Mollusca; class Gastropoda; order Neomphalida; family Peltospiridae; genus Dracogyra; species Dracogyra subfuscus. The sequence goes on along the minus strand of JAECMU010253824.1, from coordinate 7,152 downwards.
TAACTGCATAAAAACAACCCCAACACCATTTGATTTGATGGATTCAACCCACTACCCCACTTCTTTTGGCTTGATTTGTGTTATAATTATGCTAAATATGTAAGCGCCTTAAACAAATCCTGGGGAAAGGCCTGTATACATTGTGAAGCATTGAGGGGTGGGATGTAGCCTATTGGTAATGCACTCACATGATGCATGGCTGGTCTAAGATCGATTACAGTCAGTTGGTCCATTGGATTTTTTCTCGTTCCAGCCTGTGCACCATGACTGGTGTATAAAACACTAAGGTATGTACTGTCCTGCCTGTATGATGAGATAACAAGTCTGTGAAAGCCTGTTAGGCACTAAAAACTCTTAGAAAAGCTGATGAACCTTCATTGTCAAAAATATATTTACGTCGGAAGCATTCAGATCACCCAGTCATGTTTGGCACACTTGGGTCAAATTTCTCATTAATGGTTCAACCACGAGTCGTGTTTCAGTAAATGTCAACCATTTCAATTTTTGGGTGTATGCAAGTACAAACCAAAGTAATGTACTCCACACTTTTAACTATAGTTTATTTTCATTTGGTGAGCTCATTTGTACAACTTGTATGGTACTAAAACAAGCTAAATAAAGGCATATAGGGTATTGGGCTTGATTTCTCTGTATTTTAGCAAGCAGATTCCTAAACACGTTACTTTGTTTTACTTGATTCAAGAATGCTTATTATATTGGGTATTTGTAATCAATGCCTTCCACATTAATTTGTCTTGTCGGTGTTACCGATTAGTACAACAAATCTGGACAATTATCTTCTCAGTTAAGCATCCAGTGTCATTGCTATGATGTAACATGGTGGGGGATCCACTTATTTATAAACTCCCTCCTCCCCCCCCCAAGTGTTGATGGAAAGTGGGTCTACGATGAATGGCTCACTAAAACTCACTGAATCCCATAAAGTTTTATAATCTTACAGCAAATCGGGGATCGCTCTGCATGAACAAACAAATTCACCAAAATGTTTATTAAACTTATTTTTATTTTTTTTAAATATAGTTATTTTCAAAAACAAATTTCAATTATTAATTGAAATTATTCTGCCAAATTAAAATCAAATTCACCAACTGCTTTCAAAATTTGGTGAATTTGGCAACTACCAGAGCTAGCCCTGGGCAAATAACAAATGTCTGACAACAATGATTGACATAGATGCTAATTGTATAGGCAACAATTGTTACGTAAGCATTGTTTTTCGCCACTCCTCTTCTTTCTTTACTTAGTCTTGATTCCATTAGTTAATCAGAGCAAAGCCAGTGTGATCTTGTGTCCAGGTGAGATGTCATTGGACCACAAAATACAGTTGGCATAGATCTGCCCATTTAAAGCATGCAGAATAATTTCTTATGATAAAACTTGGCTCAAGTCATTTATACTCTTCATCCCGCCATGGGACCCGGGATTGGCGAAGTCAGCCCCTGGACCCATGGTGGGCGTGCCTGAACCTTAGGGACAGGGGCACGTTAAAAGAATACCCATACCCATATACTCTTCATATATTTATGAATAAAGTTAATTAAATGTAACCTTGACATGAAATGGTATCAACTAATGTTTTATCTTCAGCAACTTAGATGGCAGAATATTTCAATCTATTAACACCACTATATAAAACAAATTAAATGGGTGTTTGCTCTTGACCCGTTTGTGGAAAAGTGTAAATTTATAAAATATCTCTTGCTGCTAATTGGGGAATTTATTTGTTTGGTCTAAAGACGGTTTCAAAATGTATTAAATGCCCGACATGCAGTTGATGTTAAATTAATCAATGTGCACTAGTGGTATCGTTAAACAAAACAAACATCACCATACTTTTTCTTTTTTTTACATTTCTTTAATCATGGACCTGGCAATCGAATGATGCATGCGGATGTTCTTTTTCTTTCTTTAACATTATTTATAATTAAACTTATTTGGAAAAAGAATCGGACCGTTACCCATGGACTTTTTATTTTATTTGTTTTGCCCATCCAATCCAATTACATGTCTGAACTTGCATATCGATGCTGACTGCGCAAAACATCCAAGAGGTCACGGTCTATTATAAACACCTCCATGGCATAGCATATGTTTCATAACCCTTTGATAAAAATAACACTGAACGAAGACTGAAGTTTAGCATAGTGTCGTTGTTATACACCTTTTCATTTATTTAGTAACCGCCATCTTTTCTTATCAGGCATGCTAGGTATTTAAATGAATCAGTAACCCTATCGGAAATGCCTCAGTTGTCAAGAACGCCATTTTACTACACCACAGCCTTTCAGCCATTTTAACTTTCTTTCCCATAAGCAACCTAATTACGGACGTGTATAATACATATGCGATATAAAAAATAATCCTATATATTAATGTATATTATTCTTTATATTATTTTATATACACTTCTTTATTATATATATTATGAATAGTATTATGATAAAATATTATAATTTGTTAAGATATAAGCCGGTTAAACCGGTTTAAACGTTTTAGTATTATAGTTCCACTCGTTTTAGCGTATGAATATCATTAACGGTGACGCGAAGAGGCTGGCAACAGTTGCCGTAGGAATAAACGCCATAGACACCGTAGCTGTGACGACTGTTACCCACCAACAACTCGACCTAAGGTGATTTTTATTTTTCATTCGAACACTAGCTATCTCGTAGACATGTTGCTGTTACACGTCTATAAACAGATGTATGTGATTTTAACAGAAAATCAGATTTTCACTTGAAATAAAATTAAAAAAACTTCGTCGTTGTGTGTTAAAAATGGCGAATTGATTCTCAAAGCGTATTTCTTGTTGTGTTTAATGTAAGCCGATTGAAGGCGGTATTTTCAAATCGTATGAATTTATTATCGTATATCGTTATAGGACAACTCCCAAACCTAATTTTTATATTTGCATGCCGATTTTGTCAATAACTGACCATTCTATGGCGATTCAGAATCTCACACAAGTGGGTCATGATTTCCATTTTACAATGTGCTTGGTTACCGGTCAGGTAACAAATATGTGACCATCATAAACCTTTTCTAAAGCTCTATTCATGTTGCTTGGTAACCAAGAAGTGTTGCTTGGTCTGTACTGTTAAAGATGTGCTTTTCTGTTAACATATTATTAAAAGAAAGAAGTGAAAAACTACTTTATTAGTAAAAAGCTTTCGTTTAATGTGTTATTAATCTTAAATCTGTAATGTTAAGTTTAATTTTTGTAGGTGCATCTAAAATACATGTTCCTTTACAGGAGTTAAAACAAAAAGGTATCTCATTAACTGGCCGGCCAAGTCCTAAAAAGTTTACTAGTTTGTCAAAATTTCCACAACTGCATATTACACAAATTTATTTATGATACAGGATTCATGATTATCCAGGGTCTTTCTTGTCCATTGTTGAATTTGCTACACTATTTAGTCTTTGGCTAATGCTATTTTCTAGGAATTATTTATTTCTTAATGTCACTTATTGTCCGTCTTTTCCATTAGTTTAATAAAGTATCTGGAAGCATGAGAAACCCATTATTTATGTTTTTAATTCGTAAATCTGTTTTAACAAACTATTTGCATTACTGAAGTACATTGCAGATGCAGAGAACATTTTGTTGAATGTTTAACAAAAATATCAGTAATATTTTAGTTAGGTAAAATGAAAGTGTCCCACATGTTAGAAATTTAGGTGTTTTTTTACAAAGTCTTAAGACATTGAGCTGATGTTTTTCATATGGCGTTACCATATATTGCTAGGAACCAAGTTTGACTTTCATGACAGTTTTCCCGTTTTTGACAGTTGTGTCCCTTAAACTTAGGTTTTTTGGTTTTGTTTGTTTAACAATGTACTCAACACATTATAATTACGGTTATATCGGCGTTGGACATATGGTTATGTCAAGAAAACCCCCAGTGGTTAGCTGACGGGGATCGATCCTAGACCGACCATGCATCAGGCAGGCACTGTACCACTGGGCTATGCTGCCCGCTTTAAACTTAGGAGTTTTCTGGACTGAAGATATTTAGCCAACATTTTGTTTACATAGCTTTATCATGTACTGTTATAGATCGGTTGACTTTAATGTCAGTTTTAAAAAATTTCACTGAATCATAGTCAGTTTGACAAATCCACTAGCCTGACACCCTTGGCTAGTGCCTTTTAATACAGGCTTGTGACAAATGCATACCCTGTAGCCCGATGGGTTAGTGGGTTTTTAAAATAAAAATGTTCTCGCAATAATAATTTTTTCCTCCACTGACGTTTGTTTGATATAAATGTTAACATATCTATAAACTGGGTTTTCCCCGATCCTTGAATACCTTTAGTCATGTGACTAATTTGTTACTCCAGTCTGTAGTTGGTTTAACATCCAGTTTAGTCAAATCAGTCATGTATAACTACATATTAACGTAAAAAAAGACGAAGTAAGGATTCAGTTATTACACGTCATAAGGCTAACGCCATCAAATCTCAGCCATGGAAAACAACGTCCATTTAGACCGAAAGTTTCTGTTGGCGTCATACTCTGATGTTTTTGGCTTTTTAGTATCTCATCTGGTGTCTGTATCGACAATACTTTCAGATGGCTTATCATCACACTCATTTTGTGACCAGAAATTAGCAAGCTTTACTTGCTTAGGTGGCATGCTTTCGTACACTGGTTTACGCTATTGCAGATGCTTTAGTGGCCACTTGTCTGGTTGTGGATGTTGTGAGATCACTTTCCACTCATGAACCATTCTATTACAGCTGGCATTGGTTTAAAAATGTGTAGTGATTTTGGTCCATGTGTCATTATTGTGTGTATATTATTTAACTTTTGTTTAGCCCCAAAACACTTCTCTGGGGGTGTTTTTATCCTTTTCATAGCTGAGAAAAGTCTCTCGCAAATAGTCGTGGCTGGACTCATTTGAAAAGAGCAGATTCCGGAACCATGATAATGTCTTAATTTAATTTGAATATGGCAATTTTAAAACCTGTTACCACCTCATTTACCATGTTTGCAAGAATTAAACATTATGATTGCACACACAAGGCATGTATACTTCATTTTTATATAAGCTGTAAGTTTGAAGATCATCGAACTGATTACTTGTATGGATTCAGTAAAACGTTCAGTGGCGGAAATTACTGACCATAGTTGATAGTAAATTCTAAAGATGTTATTGAACTTTTCAACACATTGTTTTCCATTTTGGTGTGTCAACACATTGACACTAGTTCCGATCGTTCCAGCATTTAGGGTTTGGGTTAGTTCTTCTTAGACTATTTTACAGGTTTAAGTGTTACATTAGTCACTTGTCTTCGTTCATATGCAGTTAACATAATTACTTGCCCGGCATGAAAATTCCACTTGGCACAGACGTCCAGCGATGTGATTTTTGAACCCATGGTGTATTTTTTAAATTTTCACTGCACTTTTAACCCCAATAATGTTTTTTTGAGACAGTATGGGTTTAAAAGTTAATAAATTAATGTTTTTATATGAATTTTATCTGTATTCACTATGTTGGCACTGTCATAATATAGAACATGTTCTGTGTCTTCTACTGCCAGATCTGTAGTGTGTTTTGTAATATTCGAATCAGAATCAGTGTTTCTTTTTTAACTAGTACCATATATAGGGTTATATAGTGATTGTTGTAACGTTAATTAGTGAAAATGGTTAGTAATTAATTATTGATGAGCAGTTAAAACTTTAAAATGACAGTGATTAATATTTTTTTTAATTGCTTATTAGTGGTCAACTTGTTAATAGGACTAAAATGTAAAGTAAAATGGTCAATATAATTATAAATAACTGACAGTGAAACATGAATAGATATTAATTTTATCATTGAATATTATCATTTTGGTAACATTTACATTTTAACAATTGTTGGCAGTCACTGATTTCTGTGGTTTTTGAAGTTAGCATGTTTATACTTAATTTGGGCTTGCTTGTTTTCATCATATATATTTTAGGCATATTGTTTATCAGTCAAATTAAGCTTAACATTTTTGTGGTATTGAAGTTAAAATATTTTCAGGTTAGCATGTTTATATTCAGTTTGGACTTGTTTATTTTGGGCACAATATTTATTGCCTCGACTTCATTGCAATTTAAAGCCCAGTCTATATAAAGTTATATAATCCTCAATCTTGACAAAAAATAAATGGATCTTGACTAACGATAAATGTATGTGTTTTGCTGTAGGATCCAGCATTGAAACACACCTGCATGTGTACACCTGCCCGCATGCACACATGGGTATCCACAGAAAAAAATGCGGGGGTGGGGGGGATCGCAATGTTATCCTGAATTCGACGTGTGAAGTGTGAAGACATCTTTTTGCTAAGATTACTGTAAAGAACAGAACAAAATGTTAAAAATTCTTCAGGTAGAAGACACACGATTGATCGAATGTCATGATATTTGACGTGGAAGATAGTGTATTTTGTATTTTCCATGTAATTTTTAAAACATTTTACAACTTTTACATCCAAGTGATATTAATATCTACCGTATTTTGCGGAGTATATAACGCACCCTTGTATAACCCGCACCCCTGTTTTTTACACATTTTTGAGGATCCATTCATATATAACACGCACCGTTTTATAAGCCGCGCCGTTTTATAAGCCGCAGATAATGATGCAGTCAGATATAAACAAAGGCCATGCAGGGTTGGAAAAATGTTTTATTTTTCTGGTAGCCCACCGGGCTACCAGGTACCTAAAATCTGGTAGCCCTGCAACATGGTGTGGTAGCCCGAAATTATTTTTAAAGATCACTAAACACTCGCACGCACACGGCAAACATCAACATATATATATAACAATAATAAGAATAATCTTGTAATGAAGGCTTACAGAATATTACTGAAACACTTCCTACGGTTTTCACATGCAGAACTTAGTCCGAACGGACGTAGAAAGAAAATGTAATTCTTAAGAAAAGTATTTTAATATGCTAATCGTACGATCCTGAAGATCGATATTGCATATTTTAATACTTAAAATGGCTTTAACTATCTTTAATAGGTGTCATTTTGACGAATCTTAACAAAACTTGCCTTTTATTCTAAAACAATAGCCGTGAGCCAATTAGCCCAGAGGATCGCCATGTGTGTTTGTGTTATCACGTGATACGCTCAG
>JAECMU010253815.1:0-16599 GCA_016106625.1 Dracogyra subfuscus | reverse complement strand
CATTGAAATGGAAATATCCCATCTAAAAATAGATTAGACCTAATTTGCTCAACGTTTTTTTCTCAGAGGCACGTAGCTTTTTAAGAAATACAAAAACATTATTTTGTGGTATTACAAAGACAAGGATTACTAGGATTACCAAAAAACACTTCAGGTGAATGGAAATGTATAATGGGTTTATTAGCGAAAAACAACGGCATAATGGTTAACAACTAGCCGTTACTAGGGACTGTCCCTTTAAAAGATGTTTAAAGTTCAGTTTTAAGACGTTTGTTTTTTTAGCATAAATACAGCAATGCTTTGTGATTTTAAAGACATTTGATAACCCACCTCCTGTATTTCAGAGTATGTTGCAAAGATTGCGAGATAATCTCCATGACCAGCAGTTGTATGACGACTCTCTGAACGCAGCGGCCAAATGGCTGTCTCAGACACAGGAGCGAGTCCGAGTGTGCTCCGACACATCCGGGGACTGGCATTCCATACAAGACAGAATAGAAGACATCAAAGTAAGTAACAAAAATCTGTTGTAGTGTTTACAAGTGTTTCATTAAGTCTCCCATTGTCTAACCCAATAAGGTTGGTGAAAAATCTGGATCAGTGTCTATAGCAGCGCCCTCAATAGTTTAAGAAGTAGCAGGCTACAACAGTGATGATAGCAGGGGGTGAAGCGGGGGGTCTGGGGGCCCTCCCCTAGAAACATTTGAAAAAATCAAACCTCTCAGATGCATTCTCATGGCCTCTGTTAGCACAAATAATTTTTTTTATGTGAACTAATCGCGTTTCAAGACAAATAAACAACTATTTTGGCACCTTGTTTGGATCCATTTTGTAGTAGACTTTATTAAAGAAGAGAAAGCACTTTTTTTTTTACCATCAACGAAAAGTAGGCGGCAGCAAAAGCTGTTTCAGGCGGCGATTTGCCGCCGGAGACCGGGTATTTTTGAGGGCTCTGTATAGACCATTTACTATACATAATTTAAATTATTTAAACTTGTGTATAAAATAATATTTCATATTTCAATATCCTATTTAAATTTGTGATCCATTGATCCATTTTAAATTGTAGCTGCACTAAGTGATGGACATAACAAAATCAGTATTACCTATTCTTAAAAATAATCTTGTGGATTGAGAAGCAATCTTCTAATTAGTAATCTTCCAACAAAATGTAAATATTGAGAAACAATTCTGACACAGGTATTGATATAACGTCTGTAATTATATAATATTTTAAGATAGGAAAACAAAAGCTGCTTATGAACCTGACCATCAGAAAGGATGTTATTTGTTTTGAACTGAAGTCGACTCCTGTTCCCTTGAGCTTTGATTACATTTAAATTTAATTTTTCTATACTAGAGTTTTTAGATATTTTAATGGTGCTGTCATATTATGTGTAATTAAGATATTCTTACAAGCAAGCACCTCATTTCCACTGCACTGTGTACTGATCATTGCAATAGGATTTAGCTAGTAAATAGGAGATGCTGATATAGTTAACGGCTCCAAATTGTTTGTCCATGAATTGTATTTGATCAGTCTGAATGCAAATTAAAATGTGGCACAGGATGACTCGGTGCAAAGAAGAAAAGGTTTGAGAAGTAAAACTGCCTTATTATGCACAGTGTACTGACTTGGTTATTCCCCATTGACAGGACGTGACATCCAGCATGGACGAGGGCCTCCAGAAGGTGAACTTTGTGTGCGACATGGCTGAGAAGATCCTGCCCAACACATCGAAGGAGGGCAAGAAGTTGATTGAGGAGCAGGTCACGGACCTGACCAATGACTGGGAGAAGCTGAACGACCTCATCCACGAGGGCACCAACATGCTGGAGGGTGTGCAGCAGCGCTGGCACGAGTACGAGGAGTACTACGGCAGCATCGTCAAGTGGCTGGCCGATATGGAGAACATACTGAGGCAGGAGCCCGAGTCAAAGACAACACTGGCAGAAAAGAAAACACAGCAGGATAAGTATAAGGTAAGAGAAAGAAAAACAAGAAAGCAAGAATGAAACAAAGATAGAATAAATGATTTTAAAGCAGAGGATGCTTAGCATGTAGATGTGATGAAACTGGTGAGGGCTGGCTTCTCTCCCTGCTTATGTTAAATATGTGTTTAAAAACACCACTTATTAATATGAGGCCCATGTCAAATCAGTTATATTTCTTTTCCCTCTGGTAACTACATTGTATTCTCTCAACAGACTTGAAATGACTTGGTAAGACTGCTGTTTGATTTTCAAATCTTTGTCTTATTGTTAGACAATTATAAAGTGAATTTCACTTTGTGAGTTAAAATGACCATATCTAAAACATCAATTGACAATAGGTAATGATAAACCTTTTCATTTGATTCTGTGCTTTCTTAGGATTTCTGTAAAATTTCTGTGTTTTATGACAAATTTGGTTCTGCTGAATATACTGTCATTTGGCATAAAGATATTTATGTTAAATATATATTATATTTTCAGTTGATTCTACAAGACATTGACACCCACCATCGTCTTGTGAATGAGCTGGCTGACCGAGTGGCTAACCTTGAAGCTCTGTGTAGCAACCCAGAGGTGTCGGCATCACTTGCTGATATTGAGAACAGATACGAGGCTGTCAGAACCAAGGCTCGGGTACAGATATAGAACAGTTTTATTTCACACTATTTATACAGTCAACTATCAGATAACTATGTTAAAAAAATAATAGTGCTATGAATCTACAGTAAAAGCAATGAAATCTGCTTACACTTGATTTTCAACTATTTTCAGCAGCAAAGGATATTTAATGCACAAATAGCCATGGATATAGTATGACTTTTGATATGACTTGAAATGGCTAACACTAAAAGGAAGAGTCTACTAGTTGGTGATCAGTGCTGCTTTATAACACTCTTTACTTAAATTATCAAGTTAGCTGTGAAAAAGGAAAACAAAAAGAAAATATTTATGCAAAAGAAAAAGAATTTGAAAGAAAAAAATTGGTTTTACTGTAACCAAATATAATTGTTATTAAAAGGCTTAACATCTTCATGAGAAGAAATATACTATTTTAAAAACAACCAACATAGTATGCTTGAAATTTAATATCCATTTCTTTTCTTTTGTTTAATTTTACTATTCAGTAATAATTAATGTGTGGTTGTTTAGTTAGTGAAATATTTTGTCATTCACCATTCTGAATTCAAATGTCTATGATGATTTTCTTCAGATCATTTTAATACTTTGAACTTGTTACTTGGGTATAGTTATTGTGAAATGACACTGAACTCTTTTATGATTAGCAAATGGTGGACACCACGCAGAATGCCTATGAAGATCACCTTGAGTTCTACGAAGCTCAACAGGAAGCAGAGAAATGGCTGCTGCAGATGTCATATCGTCTGATGTCCCACAACTCGCTCAACGTCAGCTCCCTCGAAATGACCCAGAGACAGATCGACAAACACAGAGTAAGTGTGCTGCTATCTTATTGTTTTCAAACTGTGGCAAAGGTATTGCCCTTAGGGTCTAGTGTCCTCATATTTTTCAATTAATATTATCTTAAGATAATAATTTTATATTTTGGAATCAGACACTCAGCAATTCCTCTTCAGTTTTCTAGAATACACATTCTTATGTACATGTATTCATACTGTTAATGTGAAGTAAACATCAGCTTATTTGTAAATATCATGCTTGTTTTGACCCATTGTTGCTGCTGTCCTGGTTACTACTTGTTTCTTATACCAGTCTTAATCATTGCCAACATTTATATTTGATAATTGGACTTGTAATACATCATTACTGGAATGTCATTACATTATTTTCATACTGCTAGATCTATTTCTAGCTGTTGTGACTACGTTTTGATAGACAGTATGAAATCTTCATTTGACTTTACATTTGAATGGGCAAGACTCAGCTGTTGCTAGAATACTTACCTAAGATGCCTTGGTCACATGGTTGGACCCACTCAGTGAACCCATTCTCTGATTGGTTTTCCTCCCATCCCAACCAGTGCCCCATAACTGATATACTAAAGGCTGTGATATGTGCTGTCCTGTTGGTGTAAAATGGCATATAAAAGATCGCTTGGTGCTGATATAAAAATGTCAAAGGTATCGTCTAAGACACTATGTCAGAATTGCCAGATGTTTGATCATGAATTAATCAATGTGCTGTAGTATTGTTATTAAACAAAAGAAACTTTTTACTACTTAATTATTTACCCTGTAATTATTTATCCTGTAAATGAAAGCTCTGATATACCAAAGGCTGTGATATGTGCTGTCCTGTTGGTGGGAAATGGCATATAAAACATGCATTGCTGCTAATAAAAAAATGTAACAGGTTACCTCTAAGACTATATGTCGGAATTATTAAATATTTGCCATCGAATAATGAATGTGCTTTATTGGTGTCATTAAACAATAGAAACATTTTATTATTTAACTGTTTAATGTGTGCAGGTTTTGTTGCGTGAGATTGAGGACTACCGACCTACCCTGGACCAGGTGAACCGGAAGGGTCAGCAGCTGATTGCATCCAATCGGTTTGTGCCACAGCTTGCCCAGCAGATCCAGTCACAGATACAAAATCTTGAAGAGAGCTACTCCAATCTCGAACTCACAGCTCGACAAATAAGGGTGAGTACACGTTTCCTGTCACCTAATGTGTTGATTTTTAATTAGAACATAGCAAATATTTCCCACGATACCAGGCCCATGATGCTGTTTTGTAGGCATTTATGCTTATTGTTTTTTACCTCTAAAAAAGGGGAATTCCGTATCCGTCTGTTGCCATGGCTACCAGGTTATTTATTTCATATGATTTGCATGCTTCACATTTTGAAATATTTGTGAATAAAATTGTTTTGTATATTCTTTTTTTTTTTTTTGCTCGCTGGATTTGCATGTGGATGTTTGTTTTTACTTTTTCTTGCAATAAACCACCTAATTTTTGCAACGCAAGATTCTACCAAGTTTTGCAGTGAGGATTGCCAAACAAGACCTTTTAGAGTGCTGTGACCATAGTCGCCTGCTACCTTGTAATCTTCCATTTCTCTGCATATTCTGTTGTGTTGTTTCTAACCTGTGCACATGTTTCTACTAAAACTTAACATTTCTCACACTAGCAGCAGAACACAGTAATGGTATGTTTCAAAGAAAATAATTTGAATTTATTGCTTCAATTTGCAACTATAAAGTTATTAATTTTTGTGTGTTCCTAAGCTAGTGTAGATGTGATATGCTATTTGTATATTAATAGTTGTATATGCTAGATGCAAAATCTCTCATTATATGTGGAAATATTTACCTATTTAAATCAGTAAAATTAATAAGAAGTGTATTGTTCAGTTTTAATTGTAGATTTGAGACTTCAGTGACACATCTATTTAAATTGACCTACTTTGATTTGAATTAAATGAATTTTAAAAAACAACAGCGTGTGATGGATCTTATATAAATTAAGTTAATTTATTTAGTTGTATTTGTGTAAGTTTATTATCTAACATTAAAAAATCACACTTATGTGATTTTCTAATATTTGTAGACAATGATTAGGAATCTATATGTTATAAACTGCAGCAAGTTTGTTAGCTGTGTTAACAAGAACGTACATGTATGTGTAAAACAGTGTCATGTTGTCAAGAGATTGCTGTACGGGCACTGTCTGCTGTTTTCTTTACACTAATGATTTTATGCCATAAAATAACCTGACAGCTATAGGCATAAACTAACATTTTTAATTTTGTAATTAATAAATTGTTTGTTGAAATGTTAAAAAAAAAAAAAAAAAAAACTTTGATGTTCCAGAATTCACTATATTATATTTAAATTTAAAAAATTAAAATCGCTTCTGTTTTTCGAGCAATTTTTGTAAAATGATAATACAAATTTGACATATTATTGAATGAAAGCTCATGTGGCCTGATATCATCTGTTCATTTTGTTTTAAAAGAAAATTGGTATGTAAGTTTGTATCAGTAACCTTATTTTATATTGTTAAATACATGCAATGTATAAAAATATCAAAATATTTTATGTTTATTAGTGATAGGCAAATTTGTAACAATAATTTGTACTGTTATGATTAAATACTGTATGCTTCTTGTACTATAATTAACTTTCTCTTAATGCTTGTTTATGGATGATAATACATTTAGTTCAGGCTAGGCTAGAGACTGTGTTAACTCAACATGAAATGTTTTATTTTAAAAGTGAGTTACAGCTCTAACTTTGACCATCCAGTTTAAGCCACATTTTAAATACTATTACAATTCTAACTACATGTATAAAAGATCCCTGGCTGTTAAATGAAAAAATGTAGTGGGTTTCCTTAGAAGACTGAGTCAGACATCAGAACTGCCAATGATGTTTAATTTATATGTTCTAGTGGTGTCATGAAATAAAGCCAACATAAAACATTTTTGAAATCTGGATTGTAAATATAACTTTCATGTTCACAGTAGCCAATCACTCTTTAGTGTTTTTATGATATTAATTTTATTAGAATTTGTAACTAATCCATTAGATCTGGGATCTAATGTAGTTACTGTCAGTGTGCCCACTGGGCTATTTCTTGGTCTAGCTTGCAGTATGATGGGTTTATTAAAAGGTGTGGTATGTGCTATTCTGTCTGTGGGATGGTGCATATAAAAAATTCCTTGCTACTAATGGAAAATTGTAGCAGGGATCTCTAAGACTATATGTCAAAATTACCCAATGTTTGACATCCAATAGCTGATGATTAATAAATCAGTGTGCTCTAGTGGTGTCATTAAACAAAACAAACTTCTTTTTTTTAATTGTAACTCTCTTCTGTTAAGGATGATTTATAATCCATCTATTTTTGTTTAATCTGATTGAGCTGTAACTAACTTTTTTTAGCAAAGTGTGGTTAAATAAGATATTAAAACTGGGGTTGTGGCTACATGTACATAATATTAAAACTCACAACTGGGTTACGACTAATGCTAAATCATTTTGAAACATATTTGTGGCTAATAAAACTGGTTTTGGCAATATAACATGTTAAAGCTGTTTTGTGGCTAATTAACATGTAAAAACTTGTTTGTGGCTAAATGACATTTAAAAACTTGTTTGTGGCTAAATAACGTAAAAACTGGTTTGTGGCAAAATAAGGCATGTGTTAATACTGGTTTGTGGTTGTAATATTGGCATGCTCAGGGAACATTTTGTTTTTAATATCTTAATTAGCAATTACTGTTTAATGTTTTTTAAATTGTGTAGCGATTTCTGCAACATGAGTAGCAAATCGTGACACAATACTGAACAAAATGTTCCCTGACTCCCGCTAGCTTATGTGTCAGTTTGACGATAGTTGCTTTGTTTTTGTCCTTCCTGCAGGTGTTGTTGGATCATTTAGATCTCTACTGGTACTAGCGTGCTCGGCCACTTCATCCCCCTCGTCTCTCACCATGGGAGACGCTCTGCAACCGGTTCTCTCGCATGCAAAGATGGCAATCTCTTATTCTTGGGCCAAAAGTGTTATCTATTGTGTTCTGTAACCCAACTAACTAAAAAAAGAAGTCTTGCTGGTTTTTAAAACTATCTAATTAATAGAATAGACATTTTAAGGGCTGATGTATCTTCCATTGTATTGCCAACATGGTTAGTTGGGTTACAGAAATTTAACATGTGGCCTTGTGTTTCTGTTTTGTTACACAAATGGTGCAAATCAAGATACCTTTGGCTTCATTGGTTTTAATTTTTTCTGGATGTCAGTTATGCCTGGACTTATTAGAACCGTTTTAGGAGGAGAGGAATCAAAAGCAATGTTCATCATCAAATTCCCTTTCTACCAACTGAATAAAGTTTATGCAGCAAATGATATATTTTGGGGAACAATTATTTTACTGTAATTAAAAAAATTATGATATTGCCATCATAGGTATATTGTTATATTCGCTTTATTTCTTTTAAAAAAGCAAATATAATAATACCAATGAAAATGTGATGTATAGATATAAAGTACATATTTATAATTTTAAAATAGTGAGAATATTAATACATAATTTTCTAACTGGTTCTAAATACTGTGTTTGAGACATCATGACATCTATACAAAAAGAACAATTAGTGAAGTCACTGTATCCATTATGTTGATATATAATAATTTAATATAACTTGTACATAAAAGTTAGATTGTTTTTGTGTGTTCGCATCTTGTTGCATTGTTAAATGTTATTACATAATTATGCATGTATTAGCCTGGTTTATGTACTCAAGTATTAGTTAACTGAAAATTGTACTATATTTTCGACTTTAAATTTCAAGACATTTTTAATATTTATTGAAATATATTTTGCATAAACAGACTTTTAATCATTACAAGCTTTTTCTGGGTGACTACCTCGCTTTCATTTTAAAAAAAGAAGCTTTCAGGTACTTAATTATATTTTTGAACAAATTGGACAAATTTTGGACTGTGAAGGGGTCTCCTCAATCTTTAAATTCTTATTGGCTATTGACATACTAATAATGTATACAAGTTAAAAAAAAAAATCAAATAAGTTTATTACACCTTATAAGCTTTTTCCTTCAACATTAAATCTAATCTTTCATTATTGGGTTTTTTTTCACTGTATAGATAATTGCCCTGTCCTTCCAATGCTTAAGCTTCTGTATTAAATTGTAAGTTAATTAATTGTTATACAAAAAAATGAAAAAAGAAGAAGAAAGAAACAGGACAATAGTATAATAATATATTTGTGTTAAAAACTTATCAGAAAGCTGGAAACTGGTTGAATATGCATATATATATATATATGTATGTGATATGAAATGTTGTCATTATTGGTTCAAATTCTGACATGAACAGGCTTTGGTTTTTAACCAGCTAATTTTGTAATGCTGAATTCATACTAAATAAGTTTAACTGAATATGCAAGACATGATATAAAATGTATATTTTTTGTTTTTATAACTGCTAATCAGCAAGTGAAAATAGAATAGGCATGTATTTGTTTTATAAATATACGAACATCTCTTTGCATGCAGTTAATTGTATGACATGATGTAAAAGCAAAGAAATATTATGGATTTGTTATCTGTTTTTTGCAGATGGCTACCTTGCATTATTACTCTCCCTATGTAAAATTTCGACGTTACTAGATTAGCTTTTGTTTGCATTGATTGGTATATGCGTGTGATTTATAGACTGGCTTTGGAGTGTGTCTACAGACTTTGTGTGCCTGTTACAATTTGGCATAGTGCTAGACTAAAATAAACTATTCTTTTATAGTTTGAGCTTTTATACTCAGTACCATCATAATAGGAAGCAAAATAGATTTGTTTATTTCAAGTTCATATCCATCAATTATTTATCATTGTTATTTCTAAATGTTTTATCATTGGTGTCTTCATATACTTGGATATATTTTCATTTGTTAAAATTATTATATTTATTACCTTGTCGATATATATATCATGTACCAAAAAAAATTCATTTAACCAAATTCTTCTCCAGTGCATTTTCATTTTAATTATAAGTTTCTATAGTCAATTTGTGGAAAAGTCTTATATGGCAGCGACTTATGATCAATATAGTTTATTTGTCTATAAGTCTGATTAGTGTTAAATAAAATATTTTCTATTCAAAATTATTTTTAAAAAGTGCTTGTATTTGCACATGTTTATAAGTTTACAAATATACATTATTACTTGTATATGATTTTTTTCTGAAACCAATAATGAGCTTGCAAAACCTTTAGCAATTTTTGTTTCTAAACATGTTTTGTCTGCTATTAACTGTAACCTGAGTTAAAATATCCAAGTAGTAGTGTTTAAGCTGAATGAAAGAATAATGGAGGTACTATCATTCCAATTTTATTTTTTATGATTAATTATCTATAGTTTGAATATTAAGAACTTCAGTATTTATTTATCATAGCTATCAGTATCATTACATTGGAATTTAACCAGACTCACTCATATTGAACAATTGAAGTACAACTTCTGTAATGTATATTTTATTATTTGTGTTATTTTACCTGGTTATACTGAATTTTATACTGAACTTTATTACTAAAGGATTACTGAATATTACCGTTTTTCAATTTTTATATAGTTTTACTTTTTAATTTTGAATAGATTGATGAGAACTGTTTTAGATTTTAAAAAAGAAGAAACTGATGATATATTTTATGTTGTTATATTGCATATTATTTTAATTTTGAAAATTTTCATAGTACTTTTATACAGAGCTGGAATTCACTCATTTTAATTGTCTCATACTTCAAAAGCAAAACTGGTGACTACTCATCATTGTTTTATTTGTGAAAGTCAAGACTTTGAACATGTGCTTTTCTCAAGTGATAGACGTTTTTATATTTTGTGATGGCGGCATGATTATTAAATTTTAACATACAATAAGTTGGTCTAAGCTATATATACATATTTAATATTTTTAATACAACTACAAGACTTTAATACAACTACAAGACTGAAGATTTAGAAAAAAAACAATACCCGTATATATATATTTTTTTTTAAAGTACAAAACTGTCATAAATCATTACCATAATGTTTGTTTCTGTTAAAAGGATAATGTCCTTGCTAAAACCATACCAACTCTGAAATGGTAAATTACTCAAAGTAGATGAGATTACATAGGTCATTATCTGAACAAAATTTGATTAATTTGAATTATAATCTGCAGTTTTTCCAATTTTCTGTGGTATTTATTATGCCATTTATTCTGTATCGCTTTTCTTAATTATGTATCTGTTGTAACCCAGGTAAATTAATTCTCCTCTCTGATGCATTAATTGCAAACCTGTTATGGAAAATTCTGTAGACTATATTTCCATAGCATATTTTTTAATTGCCACGGTTGTAATGCTGTCAGATTTTGTTATACAATCAGGTAATGATGTCTGACACTTCAGGTATCTTGTGAAAATAGTTAGTAATGTTGTGTGTTAAATGGGACACCTGATCAAAATCAAACTGATGTTTTAAGCAATGACAGAATACGAGAAAAACATTGTTATATTTCATAACGGATCACTTTTGTTAACATTTGTATTTTACTCTGTATTATAATATTGATAAAATTTCACAATCCGTCCATATTATCATTCTGTGATACTTTTTGTTTACAATTTTTTATTTACGTTTTAAGATTATTTTACAGTTATTATTTGTGTACTCTAGAAAACGAAATGACATATATGTTTTATTTTAGTGTCATTGGTGGAACAACTGTATAGCTGTAGTATTACAATATAATATATTATAAGGAAAAATGCCAGATTTTTTATGGTATGAAATGAATTTTCTACAATTTTGTATTAAAGAAAACTGTGATATTTGTTTTCAAGTGTGTATTCATCTTGCCTAAAATTAACAATAATTAAAATATATGTGTGTGCTTTAAATATGTGATAAATATATACATACTTATGAAATTATTGTTAATTAAAAAAGCATATTTATGAAAGATCAGTATTATTCCTATACATTTATTTATGAATTTGGTAAATATACTAATAAACCATATTCACATTCAGACTTGTCTTATTTGTTATTTTACTTATTACTGCATGATGCATGTGAAGCATGAGAAATGCCATGGCAATAGACTGATAACAAAATTTACCTTTCTTCTTCTCTTTTCACACATTTTATCTTCTTTCTGTACTTTGCAGTGTTTAATTTTGAATTACTGTGGTCTGACCTGCTTTACACATTTACTATGTTAATGTTGAATTATTATTATCTCCCCTTAATTGTAATTGTAAATTACCACCCTTTAATTATAATACATGTATATACAGCATGACACATTTTGCCTACATGACAGTGTACCTATAGTACTTATTGAAATTTTAAATTATGTATTACTTAAGAAACAGAATGCCAATTTATGAAGTACCCACTTTAGTAACACATTGCATTTTGTGTTCATACTAATTTGAAAGTAACACGTTCAAGTATTATAAAATGTTCAGTTAGTTTAGTACAACACTAAAGACATTGGTGGATGAATGAATAAACAAACAAATAAGTGAATCAAGAAACAAATGAATGAATGAATGCATGCTTACCAACATCTTGGAACGAAGATCCAATTGATTATTGAGTTAAAGACACAATGTAGGCCTATCTTGGACAAAATATTTAATGCTGGTTATTTTCAATCATGGACATTCTCACAATGAATGCAGTTTCTTTGAATTGTTGACATTCTTTATGTGGGTAATTAACCAGTTTGAAACATGAAAAATTATTTGTGTTTAAACATCAATATGAATACTTGACAATTGTGAAAAATTTACATTCTTAATGAATAGTATATATTTTCATTGTGAGCATATTGAACCTGACTGAACTATGGACATTGAAAGTTTTAGTAAATAACCAGTTTGATTCGTGGAACATTGTGTTTGACTGGATCAGTAGAGATGACATGACGTCATATAAATATATATGGAAAAATAGATTTGAACTTAAATAAGGGGAAATAACTGTCTATATCTTCCATGGGCTAAAATTCAGGTGAATTTAGCTGTCATGTGTAGGAAGAATGTCTTTGAACCTTATGGGCACATAAAGCATTCTTAATTCCCATTCTGCCTGCCTACCATAAAAAGCCATCCTGTTTTTGAATATTTTCATGAATATCCAATTTTGTCCATCTGAAGTTTGAAGGAAAATAAATTCCAGATCCACTGTCTTGGACAGACAGTCCAGATAGCTGAGGTGTGTGCCCAGAACAGTGTGCTTGAACCTTAATTAGATATAAGCACGATGATAGGTAGAAATTAAAATGATCTCCCAGAGAAACAATTCTGGATGTTATGTCCTAAAGGCTAAGTAATGATGGCATACAGTGGATAAACACAATGTCAGTAATGGATTTTTAATGTAAGTTTATATTTTTAATTACACTATTATGCAATTGTGCCATACATGTAGCATATACATACATTCGCTGGCAATATATAATCACATTTATGGGTACATGCAGCTTACTATTTTGGATTTAATTAGCATTGCATGTTAACAGGCCAGCAGGGCTTTCCCTTAAGCACAGCAAAATTATTATCTAATTACCCAGTGATTTATTGCATTGGCCCAATCAATATATTTTGTCTGTCTAGGTGCAGGAGTGTTTTTATGTCTTAGACTTGGACAATGTCTTCTGTGGAAACAACCAATAACATAACAGGCTTAATGTAGCTCATAATTCATTCCATCATTCTGTTTATGGCATTATTGTTCATGGGTGTGAGAAATACTCATAAAAAAAGAAGCACATCAATATTTAATACACAGTGCTTGATTTCAGATTAACTTAGATTATTCAATATAAGCCAAACTTTATAACTGAAAACGGTTGAAGCATTACTGGAAGTGTTAAACATATTACAAATAACTTGTGTTACTCACAGTTAAGTTTAAAAAAACGAAAGTATTGTTTTTAGTTTATTTTTATATACAATCACTATGGGAAAACGATCTTCAAAGCATGGAAAGGTAAGGTTTATTTTTAAGTGGTACACTTACTACAGTGTTCATTAAGACAAACATACCTAGCATTCTCACAACCTTTAGATGATCAATTTGCATCACTTTGGATCATGGGGGGAACCAATGTAAGGTATATGTATTAGTTAATTCTAGATCATGCATGTACATGACCTGCTGCAACATATATCCGTAATATATTGTGATATAGATAGGGTTAGTTCATCATAAAATATTACTGGTAACTATAAGATACATACATGTATTCTATATTTAATATTCAGGCTTCTGAAAATTGTGCAAACAATCATTTTACTTGTGCATTGTTTACACAAGTACCCTATAGTTTTGCATAACCCATATTTCGTTTTCGCCAAAAAAATAAAGACATTAAAAATATTTTCACTATCATTTGTCACTGTTTACATAATGATATATTTGTAACGTGTTACGAAAAATGAACTAGGTTACCTGGAAATATTTTTGCGTAACCCATATTTGTGGTTTAGCAGTGCAGTCCCATGAACTTTGAAAGCCATAATGTGGTATTCTAAACTGAGAGGGCCAGAACCCTTTTATTCCCCTTTCTGATCCACAGCTCTGTGAGCATGTGTATATGCATGTTTTTGTTTTGTTTTTTTTAAACAATATTTATTCATTTAAAATAAATGAAATGGATCGTCAAACAGGCTGTAGATCTATGTAAATGCCTCTCCACGATATAATTTAACATAATACATTAATGAAAATAAATTATGAACATGAAAGATAACATTACATAAATAACATTTCAGCCATTGCATACAGACTTCAACTATTTTGTTAGATATAGAACTCTCATTCATAAACCTACATGAGCTACATGTCTAAACCATATATAATACAAATTTTAAGCGAAACATGAAAATGGTGCACCAGACTGATATAGTAATAATATATAGTATATGCATGTGGATGTAATACTGTCTAATTAGATACTAAAAAGTATTTTTAAAATACTGAACACAAGAAGATTGCAAATCAGGGTGATGGTTAGTTTTTTTTAAATAAGAAGAGGTTTTTTTATTACCAGTGGTCAGTTTTGTCAAATGATAGGACTGTGTATCAACTTGTAATTATATTTACTCTTATTATGCATTTATTCATTTTAAAAACAGAACTTAAATGTTACAACAGAAAAAAATATATTGGTATTTCTTTTTGTGTTCAGTATAGATCAGTGATGACATTATTTGGGAACCTGATAGACATTAATACATGTAGCTAGTAATCTTGAGTTTTAACATTTGTCTCTTTTGTGTAGACATGTTCTCTGAGGTTACTTCTCATAGGAACATTTCTTCTGGTGGGTAGCCTATAGTTACACACTACCATGAAGGTAAGTACTGTTGCAGTCCACAAGTAAGCTATTATCATGAAGTTCTATAAATTCTATGCATCTCAGAATCATTTTGTTATCTTTCAGGATCGTCTGAATGACGTGTTTCAGAAGTGGCAGCAGTACAAGGACTTGCTGGACACAGCGATGAACTTCCTTCAGGACGACTTACCATCCTGGCTGCAGGATAATGAAGCAGACGTCCCTGATACACTGGAAGAAGCCCAGTCACAAAGGGAGAGCACTCAGGTGAGATTTAACAGGATTCTTATGTCTTTAAAAATGTTGGGAAATCATTTAATTTCTCATTTTTGGCTTTTAAGTCTGATATATTTATGAAGTAAAACTACAAGGTAATATTCAATGATTCTTGGAAAAATATATAAATTTCAAAAATGAACAGGAATGACAATAATTCAAAATCAATCATTGAGGTTATGTTCTCTGATAATTACAATGCCAGTAAATGAAGTATTGGTAATTAGAGTTCATCATTTGAAAGAGTTTATCAATGCATGCTGGTAATACATTGCTGACCGAACAGATTTGAAATATGAGGATAGTGATAGAACTAATTGCCAAAATCAATATTTGCACTGAATGTTTTTTTTAATTCAAAAGCATGACATGGCAATCATCAGAGTTTTAACATATTCCAGTGATCACAAAGTCAATACAAACATGATAGAAATTGATATTTGTTATGAAAATTTAAAACAAATTTTCCAATTCCAAAACATTCCTCTGTACATATTAACATGAAAATCCTCGGGCTTTTAACCTAATCCAATGACTACAAAGTCTATTCAAACACATGTCTACAACACAACACTTTTTTTTTTATTATTCATTTCAAAACTGTATACTGCGACTGAGTATTTTTGACATGAGTATGTATTTATATATGTTGTGATATCTGCAGTCCATGCTGGACAAGCTGACCCAGATGAAGCAGGAGCTGAACAACTCGTCAGTGCGCTGTGAGAACCTCGGCAGCATGGACAGTCTCGACCAGACGGAGGCCGCACTCACCGATTCCATCGCACAGCTAGCAGACACGGTCAACGGAATGATCCATGAGGCCATCAACCAGGTAAAGAGCGGGCAGAAATAGATGTAGATGTCAGATGCGTTTTGGGGAACTCTGAAAAATACTACCAATTTGTTTGTGTATTAAAAAACCCTGTCTAACTTCCATTAAAAACAGATCATATTAATTGAAGTGGCTGACAATAGTTATTGGACAGTGTAAAATATTTCATCTGATATAGATATTTTTCCAATTAAATTAAATTACACATTACAGGTTTCTATAGTCTTATGTGGAACTAAAGTCTATGGTAAAGCTTCTTAAGACAAAACAGAATTGTAGAATATCTGTTTACTGGGTACCCTTTAGTAGATTCCTGAGAGGTGGGATACGGCCCAGTGGTAAAACACTTGCTTGATGTGCAGTTTGGGATTGATCCCCATCAGTGGGCCCACTGGGCTATTTCTCATTCCAGCCAGTGTACCACGACTGGTATATTAAAGGCCATGGTATGTGTGCTATCCTGTCTGTGGGATGGTGCATATAAAAGATCCCTTTTTGCTGCATTAGAAACCAAATGTAGCAGGTTTCCTATTTCCTACTACATATCAAAATTACCTAATGTTTAACATGCAATAGTCTATGATTAATTAATGAATGTGCTCTAGTGATGTTGTTAAACTTCTTCTTCCTGAGGTAGTTCCATGTTTTGCAATTCA
>JAECMU010253800.1:0-10359 GCA_016106625.1 Dracogyra subfuscus | reverse complement strand
TGAACTGAAACTAGGGTATGTCCCTTTAATACAAAATGGCATAATTTTGTTATGTTCGTATGACAGTAAAATTTGACATGAGTATGTGACAATGTTCTTGCTATGCACTGATGGCAGCGGAGTCATTTTCGTCACCATAAAGTGTCACATGAGGGCACTGAAATAGTACCTTGTGTGGCCATCACCAGCAGCAATCCCTGTGCAACATCTCCTGTGCATAGACTGGATGAGTCTCTGAATGCGGGCACATGGAATCCTAGCCCATTCCTCTTGCAGTGCACGAGACAGTTGCGGAAGTGTCTGAGGCTCCAGGTCATATGCTGGTGTACAAGTCTGTGCCATTCATCCCGTAGATGTTCAATGGCATTCTTGATGCCATGGCAGCACATTAATGTTCTCATTCTGTAGGAAATCCAGTGTTACACGTACCGTATGCAGCTTTAAATACCCATCACAACCCCAATCTTTGCTTTAGTGGTGTTGTTAAAGAAAAACAAAAACATTTCCTCTTAATTTAGGAGACCTATCTACCATTCCTCTCACATTTACCCCCCCCATGAGATCTGAAGTTGCAAAGATCCTAGATCTGCGGGCAGCATGGCCCAGTGGTAGAGTGCCCGCCTGATGCGCGGTCGGTCTAGGATCGATCCCCGTCAGCTGACCACTGGGGTTTTTTCTCGACATAACCATATGTCCGACGCCGATATAACCGTAATTAAAATGTGTTGAGTGCGTCGTTAAACAAGCCAAAAAAAAAAAATAATAAAAAAAAAAAAAGATCCTAGATCTCCATCATTTTTTGTGAAAAGCTCTCAAACCAATAGTCGCCATATTAATTTGTGTTTCAGAATGGGCTTACACATTGCTCGCTGTCACTGTGGAACTATGAACGGACAAGATGAGAAGCCGGGAAATGGTACTGATAGCGGAATCTACCACGAACGCCAGCAGAAGGAACTGTGTGCCATGCATGCGCTGAACAACCTCTTTCAAGTGCAAGGGGCCTTCACGAAGAAGGATCTAGATGAACTATGCAACAAGTGAGACATTTTAGTCAGTTGTTCAGGTAGTAAACATTCACTACAACTACATGTTGTGTATTAACAAAAATATGGACATGTTGAAAATTACATTCTATCCGAGCAGTCACACGAAGGGTCAAATAAAATGTATTTACAATTTGCTGCTCACCTAAAACCTTCCAGACGAACATGGAGGAGTGCGTGAGTGATCTAGCATTTGCCTTTCCTATTGAAAACTGATTTTAAAAACAACTTTTTATTACACCACAAACCTCTCAGAATGGCATTTATCTTGAGAATTAACATTAAATGTATTATTGTAATCCACCACACCCACCACTCACCCCCACCCAGCTATACAGATCATTTTAATAAATAAGTGTCAGTATTTGCAATAGGTTGTCTCCTGATGTTTGTTAACTTGATTCAGATCATATTAATAAATAAGTGTCAGTATTCGCAATAGGTTGTCTCCAGATGTTTGTTAACTTGGTTCAGATCATATTAATAAATAAGTGTCAGTATTCGCAATAGGTTGTCTCCTGATGTTTGTTAACTTGGTTCAGATCATATTAATAAATAAGTGTCAGTATTCGCAATAGGTTGTCTCCGGATGTTTGTTAACTTGGTTCAGATCATATTAATAAATAAGTGTCAGTATTCGCAATAGGTTGTCTCCGGATGCATTCTTCAACCCCCATCGCAGCATCCTTGGTCTGGGCAACTACGATGTGAATGTAATCATGGCAGCGTTACAGAAGAAGGGATACGACACGATTTGGTTTGACAAGAGAAAGTGAGTTGCAGCTGTTTTACAGACAGTAAAACCTATTTCAAGACCTCTACATACAAGAATAATGATAATAATTTATACTCAAAATCATGACTGATCCACAGTTAATTCTAAATTTAAATGTAAGAATACCCAAACAAATACAAGAACTGAAATAGAAAATATTAAGACTTTAAAGAGGGAGAGAACAAACTATCCAATAAGAATACTTTTTTGACAATACCATGACTGATGATGGAAATGAGAACTTCTCCTTGACCATCAGTGCATCTCAGAACATTTTAAACTTTGGCTACTATATTTGGTGTCAAATATATGGGTATTTTAACATTTGGTCAATAGAAAAATATTTTTAAAAGACCTCGCTATATAAGCAGCTCTTTCCAATAAAGCTGCACGAGCTACTCTCGATCTAATAAACTCCAAAACTATATTAGCTCTGTATCCTTTTTCCTTTCGGCCTACCGTTCAAAAATTGCGCCAAAATTCCTTCATACTGAAATGCGCACCTTTTCTCTTTGGCATAATTAATGCTCCATTCAAAATTCTATAGCTCCACCGCCACCAACCCCACCTGCTACCAATCTTGATCGGACTGCTGGTACTCCCTTGCATCTGCTAGTGCAGGCGGTCCCTCCTACATCCCCACCAACTTTCTGTCTTGGACGAAAGAGCTTGCTTCGTGCGCCCACGACAGGCGTGTGCTACAACAGCTTGTTCTGAATGTGCACGTTAAACCCTATGACATGACAAAGCTGCAAGGGATTTTTACGTGAACATTTGTACAGACAGAGTACAGAGTAGTACATTCCATGGCCTATAATGTTCTAGTAATAGGACTCTGGTTGGAATGGGAGAAAAAGAATCCCCCAAGGGCAATGCATCACACCTTAGATGGTGTTTATAATAATAAATTGTTTATTTAATGCTGGTAATAGTATAGTTATAAGCTAATTTTCCATGAGGCCTCCTGGTGTGAAATTCGGCAAATTACATAATTAATTATTTTGACAATACTTATACCTTGTACATTTTAAAATTACCGGCCTTGGTGGCCTAGCGGTTAAGTCGCCGGACAACAGCCTGGTAGGTACTGGGTTCACAGCCCGGTACCGGCCCCCATCCAGAGCGAGTTTTTAAGGACTCATTGGGTAGGTGTATGGCCGCTACACCCTCTTTTCTCTTTCAATAACAACTAACCACTAATTTCTATTCTGTCCTGGACAGACAGCTCAGATAGCTGAGGTGTGTGCCCAAGACAGGCGTGTGCTATAACAGCTTGCTCTGAATGTGCACGTTAAACAAAAAAGTAAAAGTAAAAAAAGTAAAATTAAAACATATGCTGTCAGTGGAAACGCAAAGTTAGTAATCTAACACTAGTAACAGCGGCATATATTACAAGAGTTTACTGTATCACTATTATTTGTCTAGAGTCACTGTGTTATTAAAGTAAAATTTCATAATGTCAAAGTGAGATTTCCCACTAGAACGCCAAGTGGGACGTAGCACTTCAATGTCACACGATGACGTCAATGATTGGCGCACTACAACATTACAGGAACGTCAACCAAACGAGTTGAGTGATATAAATTAAGATCAATTATGGGTAACAAATGGGATGTTAAACTCGCTACGATTTTGTATCATTATTTTTTGGAAAGATTTTCATTTAAAAATTATTTCACTCAGGACATAACGTGATACGAAATACATTTTTAAAATCCATGCTCCCATGGCTAGTTGACTTTTATAAAATTCTAGAAGCTCCGAATGAGAAAATTACTGCACAGGTTTTTTAAAATCTATTTTGATTTTCATTGTTAAGGAGTATCGACTGTCTACAGTTTGAAAACATCATGGGCTTCATTCTGAATATCCCAACGGAATACAAGTGGGGCTTCGTCCGACTTCCCATTCACCGGAAACACTGGATCTCCATCAAGTGCATCAACAATCGATATGTTAATCTCGACTCGAAGCTGGACTGTCCTGAAATCATTGGCGATTCTGCCGCACTCAAGGAATTCCTCCACAATCAACTGATGGACAATGATAAAGAACTGTTGTTGGTCGTCGCACAGGAGGTGGGCGAGACCGGTGCGTGGCGCAAGGAATGCTGCATGTTTCCTCCGGTGGCCACGACCGATGCTATATGTGATTCCAATGCCGAAATGACTTGCGTTTCCAACGGATCGATGAAACAGAAATCTCAGGAAACCTTTCCAGGCTCAAATTAACAAATAATTTACATAATAAATTATTATTATTATTATTATAACTATTATATGCATGAGTGCCAACCAAAACCCAACGACGTGGATTCAGTTGTGTTGTAGACTTTCATTTTTCTTTCCCTATCTAGAGGGCAGTATTTTGCAACAGTTATAGTTTTATTATATATTAATTTTCGTTTTATTTACAATCCCCACCAAACCTCCCCGAAAGTTCCATTGATATTTTGCCTCATTTCATTCATGGGGCCCCCACCCCACCCTATATGGATTTTCTGGATCCGGGCACCCACCCCACCCTATATGGATTTCTGGATCCGCCACTGTATTGCATGATACAGAATGATACATAGTAATGCAAATTTATTGACGGAAATTTGAAATATGCATCGATATAATAATACCATATTGAGCAATTGACATTTAATCATTTTGTAATGCTACATTTATTTTTTTACTTTTAAAATTCAAATGCTGTGGGGAGCTAAATGTTACTTTCCTTGACCCAGAGTAATAGCTCACATGACCGGCCTTGGTGGTGTTGTGGTTATGCCATCGGACATAAGGCTGGTAGGTACAGGGTTCGCAGCCCAGTACTGGCTCCCACCCAGGACGGGTTTTAACGACTCAGTGGGAATGAAATAGCTCCCCCTAAATGGCAAGAAACATTGCCCCGGGTGAACATTTAAATGCATCTTTGTGCCACCTTTATAATGACTGATTATAGATAATTATCAGGATATATAATGTAGTAGTTGATGATTTATTTGTTTTAGGAATTGGAAGATATCAGCAATGGAAGGGGAAGTGGGGCAATTCACTTTACAACAGGGGGATGTAGGATCTTTATGTTTATGAAGTCCTATAAATGAGCAGCCTACAAACACGAATGAATTCACAGTAATCAATTGCATAAATGTTTCCTACATTTTGTGTACTAAATATAAATGTAGTTTGTAACTGTGTGTGCACAATATGGGCCGAATTTACTCAGCCTGTTTTAGACTTCCACACATGTAACTACATACGTTTACAATGCTTAAATAATATTATGTGTGTTTAAGGAACACGGCTTCGTAAATCTGGCCCTATTTTTTCTCGACATATAATGTGTGTATTCATCAGGGGCCTAATTCACTAAACTCTCGTAATTTCACGATCTCGCAGCGCAATACAAAATGATTTGCAAAGACAATGCGATGTTGCTTAAAAGAGCTTTAGAGAGTTTTGTGAATATGGATGCAGATTATTGTAAATATATTGTTATTAACTCCTAACCAGAATACTGTGTGTATATATATATATAAATTTGTATATATTATACAGTCATGTATGTCACTAGTATTGTGTTAGCCTGTTAAATTCATCATGATCATTTGTGTTAGTATTATGGACTCCTGGAGTTCTACTTTATTTTAACCACCTGTGTTCGTAGAGAGATCAAATCTAAGTCATGACATTGTTTATTTTGTAAATCTTTTTATTCTGACTCAAAAGTGGGAAAATGTCAGGTGGTTCACATACAGACGAATGATAAAAGAAGGCTTTCAGTTTCCTTCGTGTGTACTGCGAGGAACGGACATGCCTGTTTCTTTAATGACATAATTAGAAAAAGATGCAATATTGCTGTAGCTTTAATAACACCTCAGTATCTTTTTAAACTAGAAATGAAGGAAATGTTTTATTTAACGATGCACTCAACACACATTATTTACAGTATATGGTGTCGGTTTTAAACTTGATCTCAGGTCCTAATCTTGCTGGCGAAACGAGCTTTTCTTTTCACCGAAAGTCAGCTCAAGTTATTAGTAGTAGAGAGGCGTCGAAATGGCTGTAATGTTCTGAACCTAATCCAAATTGCACCATGTTCATTTCAGTCATGCCAGAAAATGCTAATTAGTTAATACTTTCATTTTAACATAACAGCACATTACCAACTACTTAAGAATATGACATTTTTAATGAAACATACAACTGTTTTGTTTAAATTTTATCATTTGAAGTAAAAAAAAATTAAAAAAAATTACCATTAAAACCGAGTGTAAAGTTCTGAAAAAAAAATTCCGATTGAACACGAAAACTGACGAAATGTTACAAAATGTACCTATGAATGTTTACTTTGCCTATTTATATCACATGTCTCCCCTGTTTTCTGCGGGGCGAGGCGTAGCCAAGTGGTACAGCGGTTGCTTGATGTGCAGTGGGTTTGGGATCGATTCCTGTCAGTGGGCCCATTGCACTATTTCTCGCTCCAGTCAGTGCACCACGACTGGTACATCAAAGGCCATGGTATGTGTTACCTGTCTATGGGATGGTGCATATAAATGATCCCAAGTTGCTAATCGAAATGAGTAGCTCATGAAGTGGCTACAGCAGGTTTCCTCTCTCAAAATCTGTGTGATCCTTAACCATATAACCGTAAATAAAATGTGTTGAGTGTGTTGTTAAATAAAACATTTCTTTCCTTCTTCCCCTATTTTGTGGGAAGGGAGAAGTCACTTCTGCTATTTTTTCAATTTCAGATTAGGGTCTGGATTTATTTGGAGTCTGTATGGTTATAAAGATGCAAGAGATCATTTCTGTGCACTTTCCCATAAGCAGGACGATTAAGTTGCATCTTTGAACATGGTTTCTAGATTATAGTAGCCCCACTCGCATGGCTAGTGATATTCAATGTTGGGCTAGTAAATAACTACTACTGCCATGCCTGATGGCTAGTGAAACAAAAAGGTCAAATGTTGCAGTTAAGTCTATTTTGTAAATATGAATATCCTTGCCCCAGTCCAACCCCTCAGTGTTAGTGTTCTGAGCTCTATATCCCTCTTTAGGTGGCATATCTATTACTGTTATTTAGTAAAATTGTATTAACTTTAAAGTAAAGTAGGGCTAGTGAATTTTTAATTGTGGCTAGGAATTTTTTAGAAATCACTGATCCCACGACTAGTGGATTTTATGAAAATTCTAAAAGCTCTAGTGATATTAGATGGTGTTTTTGTTGTGTGTTTTTTTTACATGTCAGCAAATTTTAGCTAGCAATTTGCACTAGAGTCTTTTGTGTATTGTTGCTTTGTGAATTATGTATTTGTATATGCAATGTAAATACAGAATTATATTTGAAAGTGAATTATGATAATTGCTAAATTATATTGCTTTCTGAAAGCTGTTATATCATTATTTGTGAGATCTGTTGATATTTTTAAAAAACACATTTATTTTCCTTTCATTTGTTTGAAGAAAACGTTGTACTGTTACTGAAGATTGTAAATACTTACAGCTTTATTTCAGAAAGCTCACACAACCAGTCATCAAGTTGGCCAAAACATCGGAATCCTATTTGTAGCAAACCATTTTGCAAAAGTCATTTGTTACTTTTACCAAATTTATATGCTACAGTATTCTCTATTGAGACTGCACAAATAATAATATTTAAATTGGAGTTCAGTTATAAAATGTGATTAATTAAATATCTTACTTTAATTTTAGAAAAAGACTAAGGATTTGTGAATTTGCTTGAGACGTTAAAACCACATACGGTATACAGTTAGTATAGTCTTCCTTCAGCACTTCACATTAAATTGTTGGGTGGGGTTTTAGCAGGTGAGTTTTTTTTTTTTTGGAGATGATATGACAATTTTTGTGATAAGATATCACTTTACGGTGGATTTGTTTTTTACATAATTATATAATATGTAAAAATTAACAACACTTTTGTATATACCTGATTCAGTCACTAAGTGAACTACATTGTTAGACTAGATTAGAGATTACCATAAATATGCATCAGTGGGGGTTGGGGTGCTGCCCATAATGAAAGCATGATTCATGATTTGATGAGCAAATCAACACAAAAATAATCAACTTATATCAATCTACCGAACAAATATCAAATTGTGTACATGTTTGTACTAACACTAAATCAATGTATTTTAATGTCCTGCATTTGAAGAATTCCTTTTATTTAGAAGATGGGACATCTTTGTCAATACAATATGCCAAATTTAAGAACAATCAAAAACTAACTGGCTTTGATTTTTAGTTTTTAAATGCATATGTTTATTTTTATCCTGCAATGACTATATTATGTAGTTTTATCCTTCACTATATTATGTAGTTTTATCCTGTAATCGAGATATGATGTCTAGATAAATTTCTATATTTTCGGTCACTGACCGCAGTGCTTATAAAACTTTTAGAGTCTAGACTGAATCTCTAATGACATCACATGCATACAATTTGTATGACGTTGTCAGACTATTATTTTTTATTTATTTTGTGTTCTTTAACGACACATTCAACACATAATTACAGTTATATCGCGTCGGACATATGGTTGTCGAGAAAAAAAACCAGTGGTTAGCTGATGGGGATCGATCCTAGACCGACCGCGCATCAGGCGGGCACTGTACCACTGGGCTATGCTGCCCGCTCGTACTCTATTAGAGTCTCGAGTATAGACTCTATAAAGGTTTTATAAACACCAGGCCAGGGATGTAACTAATTTTTACACTAGTTATGATCAGCAAATAAATTTTGCATTGATCAAAGTTACTTTTTCTTTTATTTCCAGTTTATTGTTCTGATATTTAAAAACAAATTTTAATTTAAAAAATTGAAAAAATTTGTTTTGTTTTGGTATCCATTGTAGGCAATGAGGCATTTGACATTTGTGAACAGGTTACTCTGAAAACTGGCGGTCATATTATTTAATTAATTTTAATTTCATGTTGATTGCAGGATAAATAAAAATAAAATAACTCGTTATTGTCTTAAGATGTAAGCTTTATCCTGCTCATGGTGAATGTTGCTTGGCAGAGCTTTGTGGCTTTCACCATTCTAACTTTCGAAGGATAAAGCTGATGTCTTAAAACAGTATCCAGTTATTCTGTATATTTGTTTTTCTCCTGTAGTCAGTATCTGAACGAATTTGAATGTAAGCAGCTGTTTTATATGAAAATGTTAGTCTCTTACAAATAATAGTGCTAAATGGATGACAGCATTATATTTTATTCTGTTTACGTTTACAGTATTCGCAAAACAAAATCATGAATAAATATGATTACTCTCTTTTGTTTGTTATGGATAGTTAGGTAGAAATCAGGTAACTGGTTTATAACTGTATAATATTGGTGTAGAAGCTGTAACATTGCATGGGTCTCTTCTTGTGACTGATGTATGTTTAAAATCTCATTTTAGACAACATTTTCTCGCATCCCTAGCCATGCAAGACGGACCATTCCATGACATCAGCCCATGCAGAATAAATCTGTCTTGCATGGACTATAATGTCATTGAATTTAACATGGGGAGTATTATGGCATTGGTAATATATGACATCATATCAATGCCAGTTGGGTAGTTTTAGATTGATATTTTGTTATTAAAACTGTCATTATAAAAGCTATCTTGTTAATTTGTAATGTTAAATTATATTTAATACATAAAACAGACACAGCAAATATGATAGTGTAGTTTATTTATGATAAAATGGTTAAATAAAGAAGTTACTTTTTCAGCCATCTTTGTTTGTTCGTGTAAAATTATGGTTTATTTATTGAATGTATGGGAGAAAAAGACTCCATCATATGTGGTCATGTGGAATAGAAAAAGTACACCAGAGGTGGTGGGAGTTTCTATCCTGGGACTCTGCAAGCCTCGTTCAGGGTCGAAATATTCACCTCCTCTGGTGTACTTTTTCTATCCCACATGACCACATATGATGGAGCCTTTTTCTCCCATCCTTAACCATGCAAGACTGGCCTATTCCATGATGTCAGCCGATGTGAAATAAATCAGTCTTGCATGACCACATGACTTCTATAGTTTGAGCTGATATTAACATTGGGTGATGTCATGTAAACGGAAAAATAATGCAAGAAATGCTTTTTATATTTCATAAAAACAAAGAAACCTGCTGTGATAATGAAATTATACTATCATTTTCAGTTTATACTTTTAGTATAAACCATTTTTGGGAACTGTCTTTTCAATGGTTATGATTATTTTATTGTAAAATAAAAAATAAAAATAGGTTTTTCACGTTTTTTCCCCCAAAATTTGTGTTTTTCATCTACTGGATGGGAAAAAAATAATCCTCCATTATGTATCCATGTGGGACAGTGCTATTCCACCCTCTGGTACATAATATGATGTCAGGGATGAGGCTTACCCTCGGGTGGAATAGCCCTGTCCCACATGGACACATATGAAGGATTCTTTTAGTCTGTGCTGAAATGGATCATAATGTTTCTTCATGCATTGGTAAATGTCTTTTTTCATTTAGACTTAACCTGACCTCAAACTGTCAGCATCTTCC
>JAECMU010253796.1:0-12058 GCA_016106625.1 Dracogyra subfuscus | reverse complement strand
TAAATTATAGTTTTATAGGAAGAGTATTATATACAAATTGACATTCAAATGCAACATATTATAAGCTTGATAATTCCAGTATTTTTTAGACTAAGGAAGTTTGAATTTTAAATGCATTAAATACATATTTTCTCAATTAACACAATATATTTTGGTTTTTACTGGTCAGCAACACACACACCGTTTAAAGTGTCACTTTTTATGATATTTAAAAAAAAAAAAAAATTTAATTCATCATCAACAATACACAACACTAAATTGTCCTTAAAACGTCTGAGCATCTTCATTTCAAAGTTATCTTTATCGCTAGACCCATTTGCCTTCGAGAAACTCAAATGGCCTTTTTTCTCCGAATTTTGGTGAACTCACAAAATCCCGGCTCTGTCCCTGTCTAGCCTAGGGGATAATAATTATGTAAATGATCCAGATAGGTACGGTCTTGCTCTTCAGATTAAAACAGTTGTTTTGTTTAACGACACCACTGTAACACGTTGATTTATTAATCATCGGTTATTGGATATCAAACATTTGTTAATTCTCAGACCGGCCTCGTTGGCGCAGTGATTAAACCATTGGACTACAGGCTGGTAGGTACTGGGTTCGGATCTCAGTCGAGATACCGACTTCAAAGCCTGAGTGAGTGCTGCACAAGTCTCAATGAATATGTTTAAACCACTTGCACCGACCAATGATCCATAACTGGTTCAACAAAGGCCATGGTTTGTGCTATCCTGCCTTTGGGAAACGCAAATAAAAGATCCCTTGCTGCCTATCGTAAAATAGTAGTCTATGTGGCGATAGCGGAATTCCTGTAAAAAAAAGTTTCAGAATGACCATATGTTTGACGTCCAATAGCCGATGATAAGTTAAATAAAACAAACTTAGTTAATTCTCAGAGAGAAAAACGGCTACATGTTTCAAGGAGTAGCAAGGGATCTTTTATGTGCACCAGCCCACATACAGGATAGCACATACCAGTCGATGTGCGTGCACATGCTCCAATGAATGAATGAATGTTTAACGACACCCCAGCACGAAAAATACATCAGCTATTGGGTGTCAAACTATGGTAATGCAAACAAATAAAGTGATGATCAACATCAATATAAAAATTCAAGATCTAAATAAAAACAGTGTAAAGTACTGTACAAAAATAAAAATATCACAGATAGATACTGACTTTTACTCCAAATACAAAACGCGCAGGGGCACCGACTCGATTGAGCAATAGCCCAATGGGTCCACCAACGGGGATCGATCTTAGACCGACCGCGCAGCAGTCGATCATGTCACCACTGGGCTACATCCAATCTGATTAAAATTACCAGTAGAGCTAATTTTAATTAAATTGGGGGTACATCCTACCCATTCTTCGGATTAAATAGGCTATAGGCTACAATAATAATTCATCAATGCTGACGTCTTCATAAAAAAAAAATAATAATAATAAAAAATAATAAATAAATAAATCTCTATTTCTTTTCTTGCAGACTGCATCTGCTTGTCTTTGAATAATATATTAAAAGATATATCTGAATTTTACCATGTTCCAAGTTTAACTTTTCTACAATCTTAATAAGAACTGATAGAAGCTTCGTAAGCCTTTGAATTGTTTGTAGGCTATTTGTTTCAAATAGTTGTAAAACAATATAATAATACTTTAAAGGGACATACCCTAGTTTTTAAACACTAAGACTATTAGCGGCTTTTTTTTTGATAACTGAAATCATACTTTACTTAAATTTTATTGTTTAAAGTATCCATTTCCGTACATTCGAAGTGTTTTTGGTCATCCTGATGTGTTTTTTTAATATCACAAAATGCATTTCTCATATTTTTAAAAAGGCACGTGCCTCTGAGAAGTAACAGTTATGTAGTGGAGTATTATTCTGTTTTAGAGAGTATTTCACCATTTCAAAGTCAAAGACTCACGTTTCACTCAATTGTAACTTTATAAAAATGTGTTACAAATTTGTAAATTAAACTGTTAATTTTCATGAACTGAAACTAGGGTATGTCCCTTTAATAATAAATAGGGAATGCGACCGAATTTGTTTATTAAATATACTTGTATCCACTTGTAAGACATTTCTTAAATTTAAATCCCACCTTGCCTAATTAGCAGTAGGCCTTAGGCCTTGACCCAGAATAGCCTACTAGTAGCCTTAAATAAATAGTAACCCGCCTTTACTTGAATTGAAATATATCAGTTACACACGATTAAATTATTTCTGTTTGTCGTTATTAATCGTAGCACCTTTTTGGGGGGAATAATTTCTACCATTGCGTAACAAGTTTAACTACAATGGTCGCCATGCATGGTTGGTATCAAATAGTATACCCACAATGCAAAGCGAGACACGAGCACACTGTCCTCCATATTTGTTTATCATGTTTATGTCCTGATTAACTGGCCGTGTGTTTTCAAGGATGTATTTAGCGACATGAGAGAAGAACTGGTGCTTAAATTCTCTTAGATGGTTTTAATTTGGACGGCTTTTCAAGAGTATCGTCTAAATCGACTGAAAATAGCCAATTCGCGGAAGACAAAGAGAATTCGCCGATTTAGCGTGAGGTAATCGTGATATTGCCAGATCGTGAGGGTCGCTTGATGATTATTGGCGTTAAACATTGGCCCTCTTTAACAGGCGATTTTGTTGACTGTATGTCTTCGTTCTGAATCCCGTTTTCTATAATCACATGCATAGAGAGAGTTGACAAGTCATGGGAAATACCAGCTCCGCCAAAAATCGACACCCATCGGGCGATGATGCAGCGCCCACTTTGACAGCCAAACACATGGACTCCAACTTAATGTTGATTGAAGACAATGACACGAATTACGTTCCGCCTGCACAAGGAAGGGTAGGTTGCTTTAATCACTTGGCAATCTGGCCACCATGTAGCATTGTTGTGGTGGTTAGCTAAGCCTGTAGGGCACTGGGGCATTTGTGAATTATATATTAAACAGCATGTATTGAGCAGTATCGATGTGCATCAATAAGTCATTGTTAAGAAAACACCCACTTAAAATCTATGTTGTTTTTCTGGTAATTTTCAACAAATGCAGGTTAGTATGCTAAGTGTGTACCAGGTTTGATGGTTACCATATGGAATCTTGTTTGTTACATGGTTGTTTTTATTTGTTCTCAGTTGCACTATTTACTCTATATGTGCTACCGACTTCCACCGTACATGTGCTTGACCTTTCTGAGGGTCAAGGGCACTTGGGATCCAGTCTTTGCTTCCTATGTGAATGTTTATGAGTTTAGAGTCAGACAAAACATGGTTTATAATCATTTAGGCCTCAAATTTGAGTTAAATAAAGCTACTGTAAGCATAATTTTACCCATTAAAAGGAATGGGAAATTCTACTAGTGGTAGTTCTAAAAATGAGGAGATTTTAGATTTTGTCCTCAAGGATTATGAAGATGACAAAATTCTGAGACAGAGTGACCTTAGCATAGAACTGCCAAAAACAGAGACAGAATGTCAAGAAACCATGGGTGTGAGTGTAGTTGTTGTCAATATGGGATTTTTAATATTATTAATGTATGATGT
This sequence comes from Dracogyra subfuscus, assembly GCA_016106625.1. Lineage (NCBI taxonomy): Eukaryota > Metazoa > Mollusca > Gastropoda > Neomphalida > Peltospiridae > Dracogyra > Dracogyra subfuscus. Next base: position 8,497 of record JAECMU010253796.1, on the reverse strand, counting down.
TACACATACTCATGATACTGGTATTTGTCTATAATTTGTAAATCTACCATATATGTAAGAACTGTTTGATACAGTATACACATAGACGTGGCTGATGATGTGCTTGCCACATATTTTGGTCATGATTTTGGGCAAAAGTTTGCCGTATATACCCACCCTCCTACAATGACGTTCCCACTGCTGCCACCATGCCAATAAGGACATCATAATTTTTGTTCAAACATTAAAGAAAAAAATTCAGAATTAGGGCTACTGTAAAAACAGGATTGTAATGGAAAATAAAAACATGCAAAACTGGACTCACATGGAAAACAAAATAATATTAATAAGCAAGTTCAATTTATGTATTGGTACTGTCTAATCAGAATGGGTGTAATGTTTCAGATATATTAATATATAATTTCAATTCCTTAGATGTTTTCCGATCCCAAACAGAACCCCATTACTGGAATGTCAAAAGCTGTGGTACCTAAAGGGTCTCGAGCTTCGAATCAGGAGTAGCCTGTGTGATTGCAACACATAGTAATACCTGTATTGGTTGATTATGATTGAGAATTGATCTGATTGGCTTTACAAATTTATGCAATATTTGATTTAAAAATCCATATTCAATTATCATGAATTTTTTTTAATTGATATAATTGTACCTCAGGGTTCTCACGGTCCCGGGTCCCTGACGCAGCGATCAAGGATGGGACGCACCATATTGCATAAACATGCGTCCCAGTATATATTTTTGTTTTTTATAATTTATTTAACTTCAATACAATGTTTTTGTTTAAACATATAAATTTACTGTACAGTGAATTGGCAAATAATAGTCTGGTCACATGGACATGCAAACAGCGCTTATACACACTGTGAAGCGGATCAACTGAACAAAACTGATTGCAAATGTTTGGTTCTAAAACATGCGATGAAAAAAAAAAATTGCAAACATTTTCACCAAACTGAAAATTATTTCGCAAAAAAAAAAAAAAATTCTGCATTATTAGTGCATATATATTAGTTACCTGGTATTGGTTTTATATTTTATCATACATTTTAATAATAAAAAATTGTATTATTACTACATAAAACCATTTAAATGTCAATGTTTTTGTGTTGTCAGTTGTTACACAATTCACTTGATATTTTATTGTATATATCAATTCATGGCCTCTTGATTATTGGTGTGAAATGTTCCCTATTTTTAATGTTAGCTCCTAATTGTATCTGAATCCGATTTACTTTACACTGTAGAATATAATTATCAAATGTGTAGTGCAACCCCTGCAATTGCCCATGTCAATCAGCAATGCCATAGTACTTTTTTTTTGCTTTGGCAGTGTTTCTGCCAGCAGGGCAAAAGGGTAAAATTACATACCCAAAATAAATCCTCTTTTTTTGGCATCATCCAGTCAATATCAGTCTCACACTTTGGGGTTTTAAGTCTTCAACAAAGATTTGCAGAAAAACTGAGTCCTTGTGAGCAGTTCAGTTCTGTACAAAAAGAAACACTTTCTAAAATTTAAGAAATAAGGGACTGTCACTGTGTGTGTGTGTGTCAAAGCAATGCACATTGGAATGAAACCATGCCAAACGACTCCAAGTGTAAACATTAGACCAAATGGAACCTAGCTGAAACAACACCAAAATCTAGAGCTAAAATGGAAACAAGGTTTTTTTTTAAAGCCTGCCCACCACTCCCAAATAAATTAAAAAAGTATTTTTTATTTATTTAATAATTATGCTTTTGTCTTCATGGAGTTCTCAATGCATTATCAGCAGTAATATCAAAAGGAATCTGTGTAACCGGTCCGGGTTAGGGTAAAATAAAAATGAAGTTTGTTTAAAATTAATTGTATTTTGGTGTAGACCTGTACATGAGAGGGCAGGATAGGTAGTTATGAATGGTTCCTGTTTATTATATCATAATCATATGCAATAATAAGAATATGTTTTAAAAGTAAGCTACTGTTTTAACCACACTGAGCCAGTACGTTGAGATATGTTTTTGCCAAATCAGTTCCGTATTCACCAACGGAAATGGTTCATTTTTTGTAGTCCTTCCATTTTAACCTGATCCCATTGGCTAAATTTCAGCCAGCCATTTGTGGCATACATTGCTAGACTTTTTTGTTTTGTTCAATTCTCAACACTTGAAACCAAATGACCTTTTTGAGAACAGTCCAAATAGTTCAGGAAAGTTTCCATCATTCGCTGTCACTGAACGCAGCCTACTTCATGCATAATCAGACAATTAACTCAGAAATATGAACGTATGTTTACAAATTTCCTGCCGATTGGTATATTTGTCATTCATTCTCTTACGAAACATGCAAAATATCACCATGAGCTGGTCTGGATTTCGGAAATCTCTTCACCAGACATCTACAAATCCAGGTTAATTTTTAATTGTTTTTAATCAGATGAAAGTTGTAGGTTAGACTTAACTCGGGCATGCAATTTAAAGCCGAGTATACAGAAAATACTGCTCAGTATCAGTACCAGTATTGTATCAATACCGAATACCAATACTGAGGTAAATTACCAAACAGATACCGATGCCGAACCTGGAATTTCAATACTGCCCAGCTCTAGTGTTTGAGTTTACAATTAAGTGATCTTAGGGAACAGAGAATTAATTGTAAAGTGTTGTATGTGTGAAAGAAAACTGGATAATCTCTTAAAAATGTTGAACCAGGGTGCAATTTGTTTTTAAAATTTTGATTAGCAGTTTTTCCTACTGGATGAAGAATTGAATAGCAACTACTGGATTTTGATTAGCACTTTTATAAAATAAGTAAAAATTAATAAAACACATTGTTTTCATTAAAAATGCTTGTTTTTATTGAATGTACATACTTACAATTGTATTGTGTGTTGCTTAACACGAAATTTAAAAAAAAGTACAGAACTGTACATGTGATTGACCATCACTGTCACTTGTTTAGTTGAACAACAATATATATCAGAAATAATAATCACCAGTGGTCACACTTGGTCATCTATCTTATTCTAAGTGATGTTTACAGGCAAACCCGATCGACCATAAGCACATTTTTTCAGCCACGATCTCAATATATTTTTTATCGCAGATCGAGGCCGTAATGCCACTTATAAAACCACTGAAAACTAGGCTAGGCGCTAATCCAGTTTGGCTGCAAAAATTATGCATCGCAAACTGCTAATCATTGTTAGAATATTGTATCGAGGTCGCAATTTGCGATGCAAACCCAGTCATTTTGCAGCCTGTGAACATACTCTAGATTTAAATACTGGGTTGAATGTTTTGGGCTGAAAAAAATCATGTGATATTCGACATTATCAAGGGTGTGTTCATTGTGTAGAACATTGGTCATTTTCCCTTTACTATTGTATGTAATTTGTTTCAGCGTTCCAGGGCGAGTACAATAACCCCTGGTCAAGAGCCCACCTATATGATGACTGGGCGGGCATTGCCAACAGTGTTCAAGTGGGAAGGTGGTGGCAAGGAAGTTGCTATTTCAGGCTCATTTAATGGGTGGAAAGGAAAAATACCACTGGTGAAAAGGTTGGTTGTTATAATTTTATTTAATCATATTTTGAGCCTTTATACAAATAAAAAAAAGAATTCTGAATGAGTGCAAGTGCCAGATGACACTTATAAAATAAACTCAATAGTTTTAATAATAGTGTTTTTTATTTTGATTGTCTAGAGTTTGTATAACATTTGTTGCCAATTTTGCACCAACGGGTGTCATTAAGAAGTAACATTAGCTGTTGTCCTCAATAAATAAACTGTAATTTATTATTTAAATAAATATGACTATTATTAGTATTTACTGTATTAAAATGGTAGTATTGATAATGGTGTGTGTATATATATATATGAAAAACATTTTGTAACATTTTTCAGCAACAGTGACTTCTATACAATTGTGGATCTACCTGTAGGCGACCATCAGTACAAGTACTTAGTCGATGGACAGTGGGTTCACAACCCAGGGGAGGTATATGTTTGATTTCTTATGATGGAGGTGTGAGTTTAACCAGACGTATGGGAAGTAAAATTTCCAGGGGTAGAAACCGATGCCAGACAGACTGGAGCCAAAACGCTATTCATAGATGAGAATCCTCTTGTTGTGCTGCCCAATTTAGTTTTATCAAAATTTGCTGTTTTCATTCAGTACTCTGGGTTTTATACCAACCACCATTTCACCGATTCCAATTTGATCGAGGTTATGTTATCTTCATCACCATTGTTCTGCTTTAATTTCGCAAGATCTGTGAGCAGTGTAAACTGTTTTATTTAATGAGGCACTCAACACATTTTTATTATTTACGGTTATATGATGTCAGACATTCGGTTAAGGACCACATAAATATTGAGAGAGGAAACCTGCTGTCGTCACTTCATGGGCTACTCTTAACTATTAGCAGCAATGGATATTTTATATACAAACAGGGTAGTTCATACCATACCAGTTGTGATGTCCTGGCTAGAACGAGAAATAGCTCAGTGGGCCCACCAACAGGAATTGATCCCACCAACCGGACATTAAGCGAACACTGGCCTACTACCCGTCCTGTCAGCAGTGTAAATGCGTGAACTTGTTTTGACCAAAATGGCATGTGCTGGTCAATGTACCCTCATATAACTAGCATATTAATATCTGCCACCCAAACAAGTCACAATAACAAATTAATTAGCAAATTCCAATAAGGCAGTTGTTGTTATATCTGCATCATTTCCATGGTTCGCACAGTCTTGAAAAGTGCTTGAATTTAGGAATTTGAAATGAAAAGTGCTTATTTTCACTTTTTGGGGAAAAAGTGCTTGAAAAATGCTTGAAAATTTCAAAAGTCCTTGAAAAGTCCTTGAATTTCATGTCATTGCGACTAACGTGTCATTTTAACCAGAAATTACGGAACAACCTCGAAAAATTTATCATTTTTACTTCCGCGTTCGCACTTTCTTTCCAGCACTCGCGAAGTTCCGCGACCCGAATGTACTCGGCCCATTCCGGGACAAATGCTATGTTCCGAATGCCTCAGCAGCCGAGATTTACCAATTATTGACGAGCGTAATAGCTTCGTTTCGAGAACTGTAAACAATAGTCAGGCAAGACGACACGGAATCACTTAGCTTTTGAAGTTTTTGTGCAAACACATGTTCAAATTTAAATATGCCTAGTAGAAAGTGTGTTTTTAACAAAGCATGGTCTTGAAAATATGCGTGGATCAGAGAGAGTAAGGCTGTGTCAAAGGTCGTGTGTTGTCGCAAGGATATTAACATTGGCGCCATGATGGGCGAGAGCACACTCGAATCGCACGAAAACGGAGCGAAACACAGAAAAAACTAGCGGATACTGGAAGCATATAAACATACATTTTCTATTAAAAAAACATTGTTCGAAAAGGCTGGTTAACGTTTGTATTTATGGTCCTTGAAAACATAAGGTAGGTCTTTGAAAAGTGCTTAAATTTTATGGGTCCTTGCCTGTACGAACCATGATTTCAAGGTGCACCCAAGTGAACATCACAAGTCCTGTGATTGGTTATAAATGTGAGTGTGTTGGTTGTAAAAAATAATAGTTTCATCTGGGTAAAAAAAAGCAATTTTATTTAATCTAGTACCAATGTTACAAGTAGCCTTGTGCTTGAAACATGTAAAAACAAAAAGTATTCGAATTTTGTGCGGAACTAGGGTAGTCATAGGCACTACCCGTTATCTCAGAAACGAGCAGCTTGACCCCAAGTTTTTCTGATTTGCTTTAAGTATATCTGTGGCGTTTATGTCGATTGATACACTGCATGTAGGAGTTTTAGCTACATATGTTATTATTGTTGTCATGGAATTTGATTTGGCAGTATACACCCTATAGATCACCTTGTTCTTGAATTTGTACTTCAGTGAGGCAGTTTTGTTACCTGCTTGGGTCTTAAAAACAAGGACCTTGTGTTACCAGTAGTCCATCAAAAAAAAAATGCTTTTTGTCATCCTGCATGGATTGAGTTTACACAGAGCTCACCCTGGTCATTGACAAATTAGTCAATTGGTTAAAAAAAAAGAAAAAAAAAAGGTTTATGCAAAATGACAACAACATTTAGCATTAGCTAAAAATAATACTCTGAAAATGTGTTAATTGCCTAAAACAAAGTTATTGCCAGTGTGAACTCTGTTACACAGCACACACTGTATAATTATTATAATAGTTATTCACATATTTTCACATTGTTTTTGTTTTATTTGAATTATTTGTTTGTCTATTTTCAGCCAACAACAAGCAACAGTATGGGCACATTAAATAATGTAATAAATGTGAAAAAGTCTGACTTTGAAGTTTTTGAAGCACTAGCAATTGATAGTAGAAATACAAATGCTTCTAAAAGGCACCGTAAGTAGCATTTAATTTTAAAATATATATTGTTAGTCTCCTACCAGTCCAACCTGAGGTGACTATAGGTTTCATCTCTGTCCTTGTGTCAGTCCGTTCGTCTGTACCACTTTACCAGTTTTACAGATATTTTTAAACAATGCCTTGAGTTACAGAACTAAAATTTTGTATATAGCTTTATCATGTACTGTTACTAATCAAGTTGACTTCTATGGCATTTTACCTATTTTTCACAAGAGATGTGGTCTTTGAATCAGGAGAGAGAGAAATATAGTTTTTAAGATTATGTTGTGGGTTTTTTTACAATGCCTTGATATATTGAGCTTATATTTTATTTATAGCTTTGTCAAATTCTGTTACAAGTTTTACTTTCATGACAATTTATCCATTTTTGACAAAGTTATGGCCCTTGAACTCTGAAATATGATAAAAACAAATTCCAAACATGTTTTTGCAATAGCTCAAGATATTGACATGACATTTTGTGTATAGCTTAATCATGTTTTGTTACAGATCAACTTTGACTGTTATTTTACCAATAATTCAAATAATTATGGATCTTGAATTTGAGATGCAACATTTTTGGGGGCCCTACATAAGACACGTATTACTTCAGCAGTACTCTAAGAATGCTAGTTAATAATTAAAAAAAATAGGCAAATAGCATCTTGTTAAAATATGTGTTTTTAAAATCTGTTTTTGTGTGGCATTGTGTGTTGGCATATCTAGAAAGAAATGTGTGAATTTGGTCATTCAGACCTCCCCAGGGCCTTGAGGTGTTCAGCTCAAAAAAGGAAAATTAAGCCAGTTTTTTAAAATATGATGTAACTGAACCTGATGGTTTATCTAGTGTGTTAATGTCAATAATGTCTGGTCCACCAGAGAGGGTGTGAAGTTTACTGTTGTTATATTGTATGTAAAGAAATGCATATAAACTGTAATTTCTCCAGGTCTAATGGAGAATTTGGTGTGAAAATTCTTTGACACACATATACGTGAATTTGGTCATTCTGACACTCCCACTGTCCTAAGAAGAGAGTGGGAAGAAAGATAATTTTTCAAAATCTTCTCTTCCATAAATTCCAAATCTTGACATATGGAAAATTATATTTGTGAATTTCACATGGGGAATGAAAGGTGGGCCCAATATGGAAAAATTAAGTCAATTAAAAATATCTAAAAACTCTCAACTTCCACAACTTCTATAATTGAATAATTTTCACATGTGCAAAAGTCATTATATTCATCACATTTGTGAATTTCATTAATGCTTAACTAAACTGTATTGTCTCCGTGTCTATGATTTATTTGACATGTAACACTGTATGAGTTTTTGTTCATTTCAGAAGACACCCCTTCATCGGGTTCCCCGCCGGGTGAATATGGCCAAGAGATTCCTTCCAAGCCAGCCGGCACTAAGCACAGTGCTCCACCCTTTTTACCTCCTCAGCTCCTCCAAGTGATTTTAAACAAGGACACACCAGCCCATGTAAGTGATGGGAAACATCAGCCCCAAGTTCAGCTAGTGAACTATTTGATTGGTATCCGACATAGCCATTTGGTTTAACGTGAACTGTATAAATCAGTTTATCATGCAACCAAGCTTCCAGTTACCTGCTAACACCTACATGATAATCTAAATGTTATATAGTCAATGCCTGATAACATGAATGTGTTATCTAGTCATTAGGAAATTAATTCTGCGCATGGCAAGTCTACACGCCACCTAATATAACGAACATTCACAGAGCTCGACCTTAGCGGTAGCCCGTGGTGTTTTGGCTACCGATTTCTCATACAGACTACCAGTTGTCTAACCCAGGTAGTCCACCGGGCTACCAGATGTTTTGACATGTCCAGTCACACCACAATCAGCAAGACGTTTAAGTCATCGGTGTCTGAAATTCCACCCTTTCATGTGCGTGCACTCTACTGCCACGAGCTGCTGGAACTGTTAATTGCTCCCCTAGTCTGACCAACAGTTGGCGGTTGAGTAATTTTGATAAATAACAATACGGCCCGTTGTTTTGACGCCAACTTATAACTAATGCCTTGTATTATCAAGACTATTTGCCAGGTGAAGTCTAAACTAAACCATAACTCAATCGCTGTTTATTTTCTTCCAGCCTACCTAT
>JAECMU010253787.1:0-11027 GCA_016106625.1 Dracogyra subfuscus | reverse complement strand
AGGTGTGTGCCCAAGACAGGCGTGCGCTAGAACAGCTTGCTCTGAATGTGCACGTTAAACAATTTTTGAGGTGTTATTTACGTGTTGAAGTTCTCTTACAAAAACAGATAGGTGATAATTATAAATTCTTTTTAAAAAAACAAAAGCAAGTTAAGCCAAATTGAAAAAGTTTTGTGACATTTTCTGTTTGATGAGAGTGAATTATGTTTTTGTGTTTTTTCACTCATTCTATGACAGTTCACTTACTATTCTATTTATGTGTGTCCTAGATGCGATACTATGATGCGGTAGAAGACTCCAACTGTAGAGGCTTTATTGACTTGGCTGAAGTGGAGTCGGTACAACCAGTGAAGGGCTTCCCTGGCACCTCCAAGAAGTCGGAAGACAATTCAATATTTGAGGTATTAGCCCATATGTAGCGTGATGGCATTAATTTAATTAGGTTGTGAACATGACGGCACACTCCACTCTGCTACTAGTACGATGTCACAGAAAGACACGAAAGGGTTATTTTTTGTGAACCAGGGTCAGGAGTTCAGTGGTAGAATACACCACTGATTGATTTCTCTTGATGCTTCTTTTGCGCCAGTCATATCAAAGGTTATGGTATGTGGTGTTTTGCCTGTGCCAAAATGCATATATAATAAATTTGTTACTAGTAGGAACAGCCTAGATGGCAAAAAGTTTGTTTTTATCTTGTACTAGAAGTGTCACATTAGCTATTAAGTTTGATAATATTTGCAAATTAAATAAAGTGCCTAGACTTCAAACAAATGTTTTTTCTTTTGTTTTATTTGATCATCTTAGTTGTTTGCTTGTTGTTTTTTGTTTGTTGGGGTTGGGTTTTTTTTTTGGTGTGAGGTGTGGGGGTTCTTGTCTACTGTCTGAAATATTTTTTGTATTACTTTTAGTATTTAAATGTTTAAGTTATTGGTGGTATTTTAGAGCATTAAAACCTATATTGGTAGATGCATACCATATTGAAACATATTGCTTATGTAAGGATGACATGTTTTAAAATAAATTTGTTTTACATTTTATAATATTTCTTGGTAATGGTGGATGTAAATGTCCTTTAAAATTAAATGTTTATATCGTTTTTTCTAATGTGCAATTATGTTTTTACTGTGAGATTGTAATATTTGTTTTTCACTCTCAGATTCGGACAGTTCGACGACAATACAACTTCATGGCAACAACTCCTGCTGCGGCCCAAGAATGGATTGACAAGCTACAAAGTTGTATACAGTAGTAACAGATAGCAAACAAAAGACTAAGTCAACCATGACTCTTAATACAAATGATTGGATATAATTTCATCCCAGTGCTATACATGCTTTTGTGTAGTGACTTAATATGTGGCATTGTGAATAGCTGGCACAAGACTATACGAGATTGTCTTCACTTTGTGATATGATCATCTTAATAGATAGAACTGCATAGTGGTGAAGACATGGTGATTTTATTTTCATGGGAAGATTTTGTCAGCTTAGTTGTTTTTTCAGACTAATTTCACATTTTGTGGGGCAGTGACATCATTAGTCTTTTTTTTAATATGCTATTATGGGAGATGATGCAGAAAATCTTTGCTTTTGTTAGGATTAGTTTTATCAGAAAAGCTGATTAGTAAGTGACAGTACGAGCTAAGCACGTTGTTCACTTACAGAAAGTGCTGTGGGTTTCCACAAGATGTGTTGAGCGTGTAATACACTAGTTGAGCTGGCAGCTTCTAGGACATATTGGATGTTATGACAGATGAACATGCTTTGGAATTCTCTATTTTAGCTCTACCCAAAATGGTTTCTGCATACAGTAACGTCTACCCTTCTGGATCTTGCAAATGTTTTGTATCATTTTGTCCAATATTATTTATATCACATGATGTTTTGTAATATACAAACTAAACACATAAAATGGTTACCAAGTAGGACAGTATGATAGAACATTTTTAAATGTCAATAGCTACCTATAGAATATAACATATACAGCAAAATATGTTAAAGAGACTGTTAAGACCTAGAATACTACACTAGACTATCTCAAAGTTTGATGAGCAACTTGGATACATAGAACAGTGGAAGCAAACAAACATCATAATATACCAACTAAATAACAGGTATTTCAGTAGAAAGATGCATTTTGAGAGTTTCCAGGATATATGTGACAGTGTGATATATCGGCCAACAGTGTTGATGCTGTCAAGATTATGATAACACCAAATGAGAGATTCTGGGACACATGATACAAGTGAAAGAAGGTTGATGCCAACATATGGAAGATAAGTTGAGTGATTGTTTTATGTCAGCTTTATAGAGGTGGCTGCTTGAGCAGGATTAACTGTATAGGACACTATGATACCTGAGTTCTAGTATTTGGAGCTGTTGAGAGCTGTTGAGACGTATTGAAGATACACCACCTACCAGTAACTGATAACTTCACAGATCAGCTTTGCATTTTTGAGATCTTTCACTTTAAATACTAGAAAATATTATGTTACTCCAGGTGCAAATGTCAACAGTTATCAACATAATACTGAACAGGATTATAGGCCAGATGTTTCACTTCATGTACTGGACGATTCTGTACACTATTTGCAAGTGTTGGCAGCTGCTACAATAATATTAATTAACAGCATGGACCAGCTTTATTGTACATTGTAAAAGTCAAGTAGCAGTAGTTGCAGTATACCAGTGAACAGGATTGTAGACCAGTTTTGTAGTTTGTTTGTTATGTAATTTGTTTTTAAAGGGACAGAATCTTGCTTCATTGTGTATCTGGAGTCTGATGTTCACAGATTTGGTCTCCTGATGGAAAGGTAAACTTGTGATGCTAAGTGCAGCTGATACTAAGGGTAACTGATGGAAACCTGCAACATTCTCATGCAAAAACTCCATGTGATCAGTTCTCATTAGTTTACTCGGTGGTAGTTTTACCTTTCTGTTGCCATTATTCTCATGAATATCTCCCCGTTTCATCCTAATAACAATTTATGTACAAACAAATGCCCCATGATCTCAGAGATTTTGATGTGAATGTATTTATTTATTTGCTGGCTGTTGATTGTTTAAAATTATATTAAATATAAGTGTAAAACATTAGATATTAAATGAAAGTTGAAAAATTCTGCTCACTTTCAAAATAAAATATTTATGTAAGTTTGTAATGGCTCTCTTTGAAGTTAAAATCAGAAAATATATGAAACATGAAACCAGCAAATAAAAATATTATCACAATATTTATTTTAACCATTTTAAAAATTTGTATACCTTAGCATATGCTAACAATAATATAATTTGTAACAGGATGTTATTATTTCTTATCTGCTGATAGTTGAGATTAACATAACAAATATTCCACAATGGTATTTGATATTTCACTATATTACCTATAATTGTTGAAAATGTTTGTAAACATTGCACACATGGCACTGTTTTTATTTAATCCTCAGAGAATTTTCATCTTAGGGGTAAATGTTAGTGTGGAAAGCTTACAGTGTATATTAGTATATGCTTGCAAACAATATTGTAGTTTACGGGTTATTTTCTTGTGTATGTGCTGACTACAACATTTTATATGTATTCATTTACTTTGTTTTCTCACTTAAAACCAGAATAAATTATTATTTGATAGTTTATCATTGAGATCATGCATATGTGAATCTTTATTTGATATGCTCATGTTCACCTGTATCTGACTTCGTCAATTAGCTTTTTGTGCTTTTGTTTAATTACCATAGAATGTATGTCATTCAGGAATGTACCTATGCGGTACAGAGCTAAGCATAGCTTTCTTCACAAACTGGTTTACAATAATGGAGATGACCACTGAAAAGTGTCGAGCAGCTACTTTCAAATGTAAGACCTGCTGTGAACAGATTGTAGGGTTTTTTTATTCAGCTTGAACATAATACAGGGGGAACTTGTGCCCAAGACAGATATGCTTTAGTCTTCAGTGGTCATGTCAAATGGTTGGTTAATAGATTGAGGTTGTTACCTTTAATATATACATCAGGCATAATCATTTGATTTCTCATTATCGCCAATTTCCATTTAGTATTGTTCTTGTCAGAGTCACTAGACATTAACTGTTCAGCAGTTGCTTATATGAAGAAATCATAAGCAGATTTCAGCTGTTGTCATTCTTCAAACTATTTTGTTTAGACTTTTCTTTTTTAATTTTGAACTATAAAAGAAAAAGTAGGTTTCTAATTAATATGCTGTTACTTGAGGTTAAGTTGTTTGTTACATTATGCAATATGTATTAGGGATATAATCAATATCAAAAGTAAAGGGCCTATCCTGAGTTTACAGTGTGGACAAAATATAAGTGTTAACTACTAAAAGTCATTCAGCATACAGATATTCAAACTCTAAGTATAGCCCTTTAACAGATGGGTAGTTCGTTTCATCTCGGGATTAGTCCTGAGTCTGGAACATGAATATCATTATATGTATTTGAATTATTTTCTTGGTTCTTCATTAGTTACATTTATACTGGGTATATGTCTTATTCGTCATGTAATGCATTTATCACATCTTTCAGGTTTTTTTATGAAATTGGAAAGCTTAGTAAGTAAAATATTTTTGATGGTTTGAGTTATGGTGATACTGTCAACATGCAAATTTCATGGTAGTAAATGTTATTTGTTAAGAGTTTGCTAGAATGTAAACTGAATACACATAGCACATATATTGTTGCTTGCCATGGAATGTCATAAGTTCATTTGTCTTTCCTACAGCGTTGTAAAGTTGGCAAATAAAGTGAGATTACCGGTAAGTAAATGTCATTAATATGTAAACAGCTAGGTTTTTTACAGCATTTACACTTGTGTACTTTTATAATGTGAAGCAAGAGATGCCCAGGTTGTATTTACTTCATCTATATTGCAGTCCATAACAAATTTATGAAGAAAAAAACATGCCCATAGGAACATTATTTGAAATGGGGATGTAGTTATTCAGGAGAATGTACTTTCTTAATTATTTACACACATATGCATATAGATTTCAATCAAATTTATAATGTTCTATATATAATTAACTAAGTGCATGTTTTATATAGCTTGTCAAAGATTTGGTCCTACTGGTGTTAAATATTTTAAAATATAACATGATTTCTAGTCAGTACTTCTTCATATTGCTGTTGTCAAATTCATTGAGTCAGTACATTTTAACCAAATAGTTACTTTGCTATTGTGGTAAACTGTAAATGACAAGTTCTATATTTGAGTTTATTGAATGCAGTACATGTTTGAATACTACATGTATATGCTTTTATTATAATTTTTCATTCTCTAAAATGCCACCAAAAACAAGCTTGGATATTGTAAATTCTTCGTTTTAAGTAAACTAAATAAACTATTAATTAGAAAAAATAATTCATTTTCAACTGTTAAGACAGATTTTTCCTATGACTATATGTAATAGTATTTAAAAAATGTAATTAAAAAAAAGAAAATCTTGCTATATTTCATTCTTATTGTTTCTTTATATTACAGACAAAGCTTATTTGTTATACCAGCATATGAATTATGTTCATAGTGGCAAGTATTCTAACTTAAAATTGGATAACTACTGATAAATAAATTGTTTTTAAAAGAAAGTTTAAATCTTTGCACAATCATCACAAAACTCCAAGTTGCCATTCTCTAAGAAAACTTCTTTTTTATGTTTTTCTTGGTGAAAACACCATTTGTTGTTTATAATAGCACATACTAAATAACACAAATATGTATGATAACAATATAGGAAATATTGCCATGCCATCCAATGGGGGAAAAAAAATCACAATTAACATTGATTATCTGTGACCTGCACGGTAACCTGAACTTCATTAGACTGTGATGCATAAGTTGGCTACAGGCACAAGGGCTGTGAATATGTTTTAGTTGCAGAAGACATTTAAATTCATTTAAAACCTGGTTTTTGAGGATGTGTAAAAAACACACCCCAAAATACTACATTTGTGTCTGTTAGATACCATTTTTCTCACTTTTACTCATTAAATACATTTTAAAACAGGTCGTAAAATAAATTGTATTTTATGGCCTCTCATGTAGTATTCTATTTCTAATGGTAGGGACAGTATTTTCATTATTCTTATTTTGGTATGTTAGGTATATGTAAATAGGTTTTTAGATGCAAACAACATCTACATGTACATGTAATTCATAGATATGGGAATAAGGTTTACAAGTTCACAAACTGCTTAAAACATACTATATTGTGCAACATTCTCCATCTAAAATTGTTTTAAGTGTATATTTGTATATCTAAAGTGAATTAATTTCACATACTTCATTTAATTGTGGGTGAATTTTGACAACTGTGTCTGCAGAAAAATAACATGCATACATGTGTGATGTTTTAATGCTTTAATAAATGTACACTGCATAATAACATAAATTATAGTCTGTTTGCTTCAAAAGGGAATAAATTAATTGACATGTAACTGTATAATGAATAAAGTTAAAATTCATATAAAAACATACCAATTGATCATTTTTGTGGGGGAAAAAGTGTAAAAGTATCTTTGCAAATTACCATCAAATTGCAAATGTTAAATCTTTTTTAATACTGGTAAGAAAACAGCTGTGGAACAGACAAGTTTGAAAGCAGTTAATGGAACCAACACAAAGTTCAACACATAGTCTCTACACTGCATTACTGATTACTTCGGTAACAACGCAGTTGTGTCTTCACCCCTGTATAAAAGATTAGATTTATGGTAATTTGTCGTCGTCTTTTTCATTTAAAAAAAAACAAACAAAGTAAACAAATTTTATGAGAGTTGATATCAGTTTAATAAAACTTTTAATATATTTTTTATGAGCAGATCTGTCAACCTGTGGCAATTCTTAGGTGTGAGAAGATTAAAAGTCCGGGTCCAAGGACTGTAGGTTCAAGGTCAGGTTCAGGGCAAAGTTTTTTGTTCTTTGTATGCAAATGGAAATCTCCAACAAAATAAAAAATAATCGAGCCATTTCAATTTTTGCTAATTAATACAGTTAATTAAAACCATTGGAGTCAATGGTAGCACACGCAAGTGGTTGTTGGTACTGAACCAATATGCTGTATTATTATTAATAGGTAACAAATTCAGAGACCCTGCATAATCAGTATATAATTCCATTCAGCTCTCAAATATAAACCACAATTATAAAATATTTTTATTTTTAGAAAAAGCGTGAGATTATAGTAATGTGTGAGAGTGTGATGTTTGTTACAAATGTTTGAGATTCAAGCCAACTGTGTGAGACTTGACAGGTATGCATGAGTTTTGCATTATTTAGGACAAAGTTGTATGTCAGTTCATCAGTTCCCTGTGGACTAGTATAATTCTGTTACATAGATAATGTAATTTTGGTTTAGCAAGGGATTTTACATTTGTCATCTGCTTGTATCAGAAATTCTTAGCCTACTGTATGTTTGGATTTTTACATTAAATAAGCTACATGTATTTTGGATGAATGGTGAAATTGCAATTTGTTTTTAATAAATATTACCATACAGGTTTAGGTATGAAGTTCATTAATGGCTTCTGTTGACCGTTAGAAATTTGGTAACGTGTTGAGTATGTTTTCCTGGTATTGTCATGTTTAATTGTTGTGTAATAGTATGCAAAACCATAACTGATATATTTACAAATCTATCTAACGATAAAAAATAATTAACACTATTTTGTTTTTAGTTTAGGTAACCTTGATAATTAGTTTGGTTGTTGTGTTTTTGTGAATTATTACATATAGTGTAAATTGTAATATATATTCTGTTAATGTGTTTCTGTGGTAAAATATATATAAATAGTTTTTTATATAATGTAGCAGGTATACAAACTTTAAATAATGATGACATAGTAAATATATCCTTCAGTGATATTGTTTAACTTGACATTTACAAGTTCAAAGCTGATAAATTCAATGGAAATTCTAAGAATTAAAACTATACCAGTAACTGAGTTAGTATACAACTGGACTTTTCAATAAATATGTTCAAAATAAAGAAATAATCTAATAATCCCGGTTAATAAAATTGACTACTGTAGATGATACAGACAAGCAGGCAAACATTAATATTATTTGTATTAAAATATGCAAATTAATTTTTTAACCCCCCTCCCCCCAAAAAACAACCCCACAACAACAAATAATTTTGTTTTTTTAATAAAACAACCCAACATAGTAACATAGAATTCCTCTGTTGTCACTTAGCTGCAAAATAATGAGCCATTTATGACAGATATACTACTTTACAAATTATATACAAACCTGTTATGAGATAACATTCCTGAATTTGCTGCAAGTTTTAAGATGTTATTGACTAACAGAGACTTTTTAACGATTGTGATTACATATCAAATATATATATTTGCATAACATATTTGTGGCTGTATATTAAATGTGTTTCTGACTGTTTTAACATTTGTACTAGGTTAAATTTCATTTTATTTCCTAAAAACTATTTTTTCGTACATACAAAATTCAGTTTGGGCTTCTTACAAATATTGAGATAACTAGAAACACATTGAATATACAGACACTGATATTCTAAACAAGAAAATATATTTAATATGCAAGTTTAATCGTACAACTATTTTACTAGTCGGAAACATCTTACAGTGTGCAACAAACTCGGGAATGTCCCTTTAAGTATAACTGTGTATTAAAAAACAAAAGCTGATTGTCATCTTTGTGGCTATTGATAACCAAATCATACAAGTTTACAAGTTTTGGTTTGTAATAAAATGTAGTCTGTATGGCTACCTTCACATACAGTCTGTTTTATCTTTAAAAAAAAGTTAAATAAAAATAATATTAGAAGCATTGAAAAATTAAGATTCTATCAAATATTTTAAAATCTATTTCATCCGTTATTATCTGCCTTATGACATTGACACTAATTTATACAGCATCTGTCCATCAACTTTCCTCTTGAAGTCTGTCTCATCCAAGAGTTTTGATTGCATTGGTCTGAAATTTGGTACGGGGCCAGTCTCTTCAAATATTCCTAAATATTTAAACAGTGACCATTTCAAAAGTTCAACAGGACTTTTGTTTTTAAATGAGTGTTATATCCATGTTTTTGCTATAATATTATAATTATGGAGAATCTAATAACGGGATAGAGATAATATGTAGGTAATATTATATTTATTTAACAAGTTTTAAGTTTAAATTCAAAAGGCATGTTTTGTTTATGTTTAATACTTAATATGTTACATGTATTGTGTACAGTACTAAATGTGTATTTTTTTTAAATATTGTTTATAGTAAATATTGTTTACTAAATACTTGTTTCTTAATGTTGTTAGGTATTATTTTATATTTAACCTACATATTTGTTAGATTTTGATTGTATAAGAATCGGCCATGATCTAAACCACAATGAGACAAATTGCATGAACCATTCTTGAGCATTACCATTTCACATATTTTTTTACTATTTCGATAATCTGAATACTGTGCATGTGTTGTTTATATCACCTGATATATTGTTTTAAAGTTATCCACATTTGTTTATATGAAGTCTGCAGTATGTGTATGATATACATAGCACTGTAACTTGTTACAAATGTTAATAGATTTGTAAAGTGCCCTGTTTTTATGTATCTTGAAAGAAAAAAATAGAAAACATTTGTTATCATTATCATTATTTATTCAGAACTTTCAGCTTCAGAATTACTAGTTTATATCCAAACATTTTTATTATAATTAAATTAATATATTGTATGTACCCCCTCCAATATTTTTATTTATTTAATCACTGCCACCTTTTATTAGAAAAGTATCTGTTATGTCTTGCATTGATTAGCTGTAGTCATATTACATCATTGTCATTTCAAAAACTAGTATATACAGTGGACTCTGTCTAAACCGGACTCGCTTCGTACCGTTGAAATAGTCCGGTTTATACAGAGGACCGGTTTAGCCAGAGTTCATCCAGAGTTATGGTTCTTGAATTATCGACGACTAATTGAAATTAGTTGGGTATCAACACACCCACTAATTTTAATCCGACTGATCTAACGGCCGACCGTAATTAGAGCAATATTCACACTACTGGGATTACGTTTTGTATTTGATCTTGCGACGGCGTCCCGATTCCTTGATAATTGGCGATCATTGTTCCACTAATTAAGAGGCCCGTCGTTTCAGGAAATCCGAAACCGGTGTAGACAGAGGTAATTAATACATGAACGGTTCTTTCGTTCTTGATTTTTGGTCCGGAGTCCGGAATACACAGAATCCAGATTAGGCAGAGATTTATACATAAGAGTTCAACGGTAGCTGGGCGGGACACAGAGATCCGGATTACACAGAATCCGGTTTAGACAGAGTCCACTGTATATATACATATATATATATATATATTGGGTGTTTTCTTAAAATTAAATATTAATGGCCTTGTATAAAGTGAATATACTGAAAAATAATGACACTCTCTTATAAAATAGGCTGGTAGGTACTGGGTTCGGATCCCAGTCGAGGCATTGGATTTTTTAATCCAGATACTGACTCCAAACGCTGAGTGAGTGCTCTGCAAGGTGTAAACCACTTGCACCGACCAGTGATCTATAACTGGTTCAACAAATGCCATGGTTTGTGTCTGTGGGAAGCTAAAATAAATTATCCCTTGCTGTCTGTCGTAAAAGTAGCCTATGTGGTGACAGCAGGTTTCCTCTAAAACAAAAAGTATCAGAATGACCATATGTTTGACATTAGACAAGTTATTTGTGTAAATTAAATTGGCAAAGCTGGACACAAATGTTATCAATGTATTTTTTTTTTTATGCAGTTTATATCCAGCCTTTTTAATGTCAGTGTAATATTGGGGGGAAAGTATAATGTTTGATGTTTTAACATTACAGAATCACATACCTCTAACAATTTCTGTTAATAGTTTGCATTCTGAATTATTATTATGAACTTGCACAGATTTTTGTTCATGAAACATAAAGCTGTCTCTAATAACTAAGTCTTCAAGTTCTAGTGTTCATTTACATCAAACCTTGTTGATATCTTTAGTAGA
>JAECMU010253750.1:0-10635 GCA_016106625.1 Dracogyra subfuscus | reverse complement strand
GTGCGCAGTTTGATTTAAGGAAATTTTGGCGCGAATTTTGAACGGTCAATCTAAATTGTAAAAAAAAGTATTCGAGCTGTACATCATGACTACAGTATTTATATAGGTAGTATTTCCTGTCTCCAAATTTTACATTATAACAACCTCTATTCTGGCTACCCTCTTCATACATCTCTTAATTCATCTTGTTAACCCCACACGTCTAAATTGGTAGTATTTCCTGTCTCCAAATTTTACTGAGATGTAACATATTTCATGTCTCCAAACATTAATTTTCTTACAATCTCGATTCCAGCTCACCTCTGCTCGTCACTGCTCATTAAGGTTAATCTCGTTAATCACCCCCTCTGTTCTTCACACAACTCGTTATCCCCATGTGTCTAAATTGGCCTTAATTGCTCACGCCAGTTTTCCCATTTCTGGAATCAGATTAGAACACCTCACCGCTTACCTAATCTGGAGACTGCCAGTTTTGGGAACATACCCTTATTACAAGTGCATTTACATAGAAACAAAATTTATTTTTGTCGGGGAAAAAGTGGCCGCTTAAAGCAAGAGAACGCTAATTACAGGTGGTCGCTAGGACATGTTTGTCTGTATTATTTTATAATTTTGACATCTTTGTTAATCACTGCTGCTCCAAACAAAACAATTTTTTCAATGCATTTTGTTTGTTTGTCATAGTATAGATCCCCACCTGTGTATAATTTCCAGCACACATGCTTGACGATAGATTTAAAAAATATAAGCGTCAACAGTCAGTAGCACATGTACAAATGTAGACCTACCTTTACTTAATTAGTGCCAGATACGGGTGTTTGAGCTAGAACGCCTATTTGTGAGCCTGTCGCATTATTGTGTGGTGCCAGTGTCACTTAGAACTCTCAGACACTTAACACGTAATTAGTATCTTTGAATATATGTTCTTCATCTTTTATCAATGTGACAATGCAAGTGGTCACTATCTTTAAAAAAGAGACAGTGATTTCGCCTTACGATGACTGGCATGGCGAAGTCTAGCTGATCAAAGCAAGGTTTTGGCTCACTTCACCTGCTCGCATGAGCCCTGAAAATGGCATGTATTTTTATCTATGCAGTCTTATCGAAGTCAGTATTGTTGACATCGTTACAGTCTTGTTTGTGGAATCTGTCACTGCAATGGTTTTTTCATGATTTATGTCAGAAAACTTAGGTGAAATCTAATGGTAATTAAAGGTAGGAGAGTAATTTATTATAGTCTTTAGACCTAGGCACCATTCCATGTAGCCTAAGTCAAAGATTTCTGCTCTAATACCACAACAATCATACTGAAACTCAATAGTTCATGTATGTTTTGTGCTGGGGTGTTGTTAAACATCTGTTCTATTGATATTGAATATCACTTTAAGCATACTGAATATACATGCATGTAAAATGAAACTTGTAATTGATAAACAAGGCTTCTAAATCATAAACCATTAAACAATATGTCAGACACATCTATTAATAGATTTATGTAGTTAAAAGTAACATGATTCATACATTATCTCCATAGTATGGGTTCAGTAACGAATCGCGATTCGCTATGCAAGTTTCAGAGATCACTACACGTCATGACACAGTAAACAGTAATTACTAATCAATTTTAATTGACTAGAAATATCGTTAATCAAGATTTTGAAAACAAAATGTTTCATGATTTAATTGGTTTAACTTCAGTTTTTAAAGTTGGCCTTGAATGCTGGTGCGAATTGTAAAGCTGAAATATACTTTTAAACCTTTATTTTATCCTTTCTTTTTCTTTTGTTTTATAGGGTGTTTGTGTTGCGGATGAGATCAAAATTTTATGTATTATTCGAGACCTTGTGGACACCGCAAATCCAGGATGCAAGCACACTCTGAACCTACCGTGCTCAATGCGTGTCAGTCAGGTGTTCAAGGAGATTGCCAGGACCTGTGGTTATGTGGTCGATTCCATTTCTGTCATTTACGAACACAACAAAGACAAACAGTTAACAGATGTATGTTTATAGATAGCTTTTCATGTGTATGTTTGTAAAGGTACATCGTCCTCTTTAAAACAGTGTACAGCACCTCTGCTTTGTTTCTTGCTTGGATTATTCATATTAGTAAATTGGGACACTTAAATATAAAAACTTTGGAGTCTATAGTCTTTCCCACAGGGAATGCCTTTTTTCATACTATGGAATTTACTACAGGTTATTTATTTTTGAACTGATCGTTTTCTAAATTGAAACAAAACTAGTGGTTTTTTGTGTTTTTGTGTTATTTCCAAAACACTGTTCTATTTCTTCTTCAAACCAAACTAAAATTATTTACCAAAAAACATTTTTGTAGGAGAATGGGATGGACTATAGACTCTTATCTCTAATGATATCAAACACATTTGTAAAGTGTTGCCATAGCATTAAACGTCCAGATTAAAACATTTTATAAGCCAGGTGTAATCTTAGTTGTCCTGGACCTCATTTCAGCACTAATATAACAGTAAGTATATATATATTGTAGCTATGTATTTAAGGTGATTTTAGCGCAAAGATGATCTGATCGCTTCGTAAAATGAGGTTTGGCCTGTTGCTTTGTTTAGAGTCTAGACTCGAGACTATTAGGAGTCTGAGACATCATTTGAGATTGAGTCTGGACTCTTAACATTTTTATAAGCACGGGCCCAGATCGCTTCATAAAATGAGGCTCTGGCCTGATACTTATAAAACTAGACTTGAGACTCAAATAGAAGGAAATGTTTTTTATTTAACGATGCACTCAACACATTTTATTTTACAGTTATATGGCATCAGACATATGGTTAAGGACCACACAGATATTGAATGTGTGCGATGTCATTAAAGATTGAGTCTTCTTTTATAAGCACAGGCCCTGGTCTGTAGAAGACTGTATACCAGCCTCAGTGGTGTTGTGGTTAAGCCATCGGACGTACGGCTGGGTTCGCAACCCGATACTGTCTCCCACCCAGAGCGAGTTTTGACAACTCAGTGGGTCAGTGTAAGACTACTAACAACTAACCCACTGTCCTGGACAGACAGCCCAGATAGCTGAGGTATGTGTCCGGGACAGCGTGCTTGAACCTTAATAAGAAATGAGCACGAAACTAAGTTGAAATGAAATGAAAAGGTTGTGGTCTGTATTACTCTGTGGGATGGTGCATATAAAAGATTTCTTGCTGCTAATTGAAAAGAGTAGCCCATGAAGTGGCGACAGCGAGTTTCCTCTCTCAGTATCTGTGTGGTCCTTAACCATATGTCTGATGCTATATAACCGTAAATAAAACGTGTTGAGTACATCATTAAATAAAATATTTCCTACCTAAGTATTGGGACAAAAATATTCACTGTTTTAAAAGGACCAAGTATCTCGAATGTTGCTTTTGTACTGCAGATATACTTTATATTAGTTATTATACTGCTAATTACATGAATGTAATGGTGTTTTTCTCAAAGTAGATGGGTATGTGCATCATGTGCATTTGAACATATATAGATGAATAACATTAGAAAGGTATTATTTGTTTCTGTGTAGGTACATTTATGCAACTGATTATTTTAATGCAAATACTACTCTTGTTACTTCATTGTATTAGTGGGTTTGGGGTGTGTGGTTTGGTGACATGCTATTTTGTTTCGAAATATGATGTACTTTTCAATCTACATGTATTTACAGTACCACATTACTGAAAAGAAATAAAAAGACATATTTAAAAAGAAAATTGTTCCATTTTTCAGGTTGAGCTTAATAACATGGAAGATTGTCCATTGTCTGAACTGGTTTCTGAAGGGGTTAAGCGTCACAGTTTTACCATCCGTGAGAAAGATGGTAGAGTACCACAGAAAGTTGAGGTTTGTCAGTCTAAAATTCAAATTTACCATAAGGTAGTAACAGTAGAAACAGTTTCTAAATTTTGTATTGTAAATTTCAAGGTGAAATGATTAAACATGTTAGGACTCTAAATAGGAAGTAAAATTAACAGAAATGTCTTGCTTAGAAAAAAAATCTGGCCTGCTGGAAATAAGACAGCAAAGTGGATGAGTATGGGATCAATTTTCTCTAAAGTTCTGTTAATATATCAAGTTTCTCAATACAGTTTAAAAAATTATATAATAAACTGGAACAAGAAAGGTAAAATTCTCCCATAAATAAAGTTTGTTTTGTTTAATAACACCACTAGAGTACATTGATTAATTAATCATCGACTATTGGATGTCAAACGTTTGGTCATTCTGACTCGTTCTTTTCCCATAAATAACTGCATCAACATTTTGATAATGAATACTTAAATTTATTTCGTAATGTTTATTTGTATACCTTTTTGTTTCTGTAAAATGTCTCTCTTTTTTTGTAAATGTTATCCCTCTTTAGTGTTAAAATTTATTTTTCCTTGTTTGTGTTTAGAGTGAAGAATCAACAACATCAGGTTATGAAAGTCGAGCTTCAAGCAGCACATCCCACACAAGTACGACTGCTGGAGAGACGTTCTCCTACACCACCTCGGACTATACCGGTCTGATTAAGTCGGAGACAGGTCAGTTTTATCAGCATTTACACAGAGAATTGTACATGAGTGATGGGTATTTTCCATTTATCTTAAAACAAGTTGTTTCAAAATGTATCTTAACGAGCGATAAATAAAAAAAGAAAAATATCTCACTAGTCCACCAGATCAGTATCAGTGAAAAACTATTCATCAAAACGTTTACAAGCCCATGACACTACTGGACAATATAATATTGCTATAATACAAACTTCAAATGATCATTCATGGCAACTAAATGTGTTAAAATCAAATTTTTATTACATCTTTTGTTCCCTTAATGTTGATACCAAATTAAATGGATGAAATAAGAGTAATAAAGTAGAAAAATAACCAAACTCAAAATATATGTTATATTTGCCTAGAAGAAATGACAGCCTGATGATTATATTTTTTAACTCGTCCATCAAGACTTTCACTCACATTTGGCTGAGTGGACAAGTACTTTCTGCAGCCCTGACATACTTGTCAAAGGTTTTTTAATACAAACTTGATAGTTCCACTGAGGACAATCGATCCTGTAACCAGTGAAACCTCAAACAAATGTGTCACTGAGCTACATCCCACCCTCAAACCCATGTGGAGTACTGGCTGGAAATGAAAATAATCCAGTGCATTCACTGATGCTGTGTTGTGCTGCACCGATCCTGTGTCATGTTATATCCTGTTCGGAAATGAAAATAACCCAGTGGACTCGCTCCACCGATCCTGTGTTGTGCTCCACCGATCCTGTGTTGTGCTCCACCGATCCTGTGTTCTGCTGCACCAATCCTGTGTTGTGCTGCACTCATCCTGTGTCATGTTATATCCTGCTCACTGAGAAATTTGTATACACTTTTGATTAATCTGAATAACAAGAAAGTTATGTTCAAAATTGTATCTGCATAAAACAGAATCCAAGGGATATTTGACAAAGTCGTTACAGTTCCCATGAATCACTGTACATCATGTACATTGTGTACTTCATATAATTTTTAGTAGCAACTATCAATCACATATCCACAGAAGCATACATTTGAAAACGAGATGCTTGTTTAATACAGATACTTTATTTTTTTTCTAGACAGTAGCATAATACCAAATTATTGTATGCTTGACAACCATTTTGAATTATACATGTATAAATGTTTTATTTACCTGCTGGTATGTGAGAATTATTTTATTTATTTTACAGGTTATGTTGGTCTTGTCAACCAAGCCATGACATGTTACCTCAATAGTTTAATTCAGACTCTCTTTATGACGCCCGAGTTCCGGAATGCAATCTACAGGTAACACAAAGATTTGGTTCTTATGGGTGTTTTTGTTTCTTTATTTTTGGGCTTTTTTATAAAAATATACAATTTATTTTAATGTTATGAAAATACACATGTTCTAGAACTTCATTTACAATTTATTATCCATATGGTTCAACATAACCAAGTTAATCATACAAAGCACACATGTAATATCAAGTGTAATGATGTAATTTTGCGAAGTGACGTCATAACATGACGTTGCTTCACCAGTCCTAGCTCAGACTGCTAATTTGAAATATGACGTCATTTCATCGTCTCCTTGTAGTTGTGGCTGAAACATTTTGAGTTGGGTCTTGTTATTCAGAAAGAAAATAATAATAATATTGATGATAAAGATAAAGAAATTATTACACTTGCGTGTGAGTCGTACTGATTTTACGAAAGTCGTGTCAGAATTCATGTATTACCTTCGCTTACGATCGGGCAATACAACACTCCTGACACTTTGTTTTGTAAAATCAGTACGACAAACAAGCTTGTATAATAATTTCTATACTAGTATATAATATGTAAAGCTGTTTTAACAGTTTCATAGTAGAAAATTTTATTATGAAGATATCCAATCTTGGATGCTGATCTGTGTTAAAATTTAAACAAATTAAAGGGATTGTCCTGAAATGTTTGACAGGTATTGGATTTCATTACTTCGAATTGTTTTTAAAAGTCCTTTTAATTATCTTGTTTCATGTGAAATAGACAAATCACTTTGTAACTGTGTTACGCATTGTTTTCAGGTATGCCTTCACAGGCACTCAAGAGGAAATGAAGAAAAGTATCCCTTGTCAGCTTCAAAAGTTATTTTTGCAGCTTCAGGTAAAGTACCCTTAATGTAATTAAAATCATTTGTTAGTATCTGTACTTGAAATTGTTTGGTGATGGAAAGTATGTGACCATTTTTAATGATACAGATCTATTTATTTAAAAGCTCACTTTATATTTATTTTAATAATGTGTTTAGGAGATTGAATTGTACAGTACAGTGTTTAAAAAGAATGTTTTGCATATTCCTTTATTAACTTTTTTGTCATTGTATTTTTTCAGACTAGTAAAAAGAAAGCTGCAGAAACAACAGACCTTACAAAGAGTTTTGGATGGGACAGCAGTGAAGGTTATAATTATTATTTTTTTTTAATTATTAAGACATCATTATTTCATTTTTGAAGAGATTGAACAAGATAAACAAAATAGTTAGGCAACTGTAAGCAATGGGATAATTTGTCAACCTCTGTACACGAAGGTAATGTGATAACAAAGGTGAAATATACATGCTGAAGCAAAACATAACATAACCGACAAAAGCTCGGTCCTTTTCCCCATTGAACTTGCAGAGCATCATCAAATGATGTTTCTGTAAGCATCAGTAGCGTCCCGGATATTTGGTAAAAGTTAAGCTCACAGTGCTACAGGAAGAATTGGATAGGATAAGGATCCTCAGGATAATCATCATCTGTTTGCAAGGCTTATAGAATTTTATAAAAATCCAGTAGCCATGGGATCAGTGATTTAAAAAATGTACTAGCCATGATTAAATATTCACTATCCTTACTTTAAATAAATATAATTTTACTAATAGTAATAATCAAATATGTCACGTAAAGAGGGGGATGTAGCTTCAAAATCCTTAGATTGTTTGGAAAGAGTAGGCCAGATATTCATATTTACAAAATATGTAAGTGCATTTGACCAGGGTTTTTTTCACTAGCTGTGGAGTTGGTTATAGTAATTATTTACTAGCCCAACACTGAATATTACTAGCTATGGGAGTGAGGCTACCATAATCTAGAAGCCCTGCTGTTTGTCTACAAATAGAATGATCCTGAAATATTTTATTGAAGATGTCACATTTCCAGTTTTGTGTTTGTTTGTTAAAGAGTACTTAGTTTATAATGAATTTGTTGCTTTACACTGTAATATTGTTGTTTATTTCAGTGTGGCAACAGCATGATGTCCAAGAACTGTTCAGAGTTATGTTTGATGCTCTGGAAACAAAGTGGAAAAGAACTGACCAGGAAAATCTTATCAGTCAACTTTACCAGGGGAAATTGAAAGATTATGTCAAATGTCTTGAAGTAATTATAGTTTTGCATTAACATTATTTTTATATAATTTATTCACTAATTTCCCATTTTAAAAAATTGTAAAAATTTATTTTCAGCTTGTCTGATTTTAGTTTTAGTAATTGGTTTAACGTGTCCATATCCCACTAGGGTTTCGAACACGCCTATCCCAAGTCCGGCCACCGATGGGATTGGGGGTCTGACTGGGGACAGGGATAACCTAATAAATGGGGTCAATTTTGAAATTTTGAATATTATCGTGAAAAGTGTAAAAAGGGGGAGGTTGGGATTAATAAATTTTGGCTGCACCCTTAAAGAAAAATATTAACATTCCTAACTGATGTACATTATTAGTATAATATAATTTAGACGGGCTGGTCTAAAATTATGAATAATTATTAAACAATATTCATTAAGCCCATGGAAGGTTAAGAGAAAAGAGCTGCCAATCATATTTTAAACATTGGTGTGACCAGGTGAGGGTCGGGAGGGAGGGGAGGCCAGCTGGTTTGTCTGAAAGACCTTTACCATATATTATACACTTAATTGGCCAATAAATTAGGATGTTTTAAGTTGGTAAATATTTCAGTTCTTGAACTTCAGAATTAAAAACAAATTTGCTGAGGTTGAAACAGTCCACTGACAGAAATTTAAAGCCTGTCCACTGCAAGTAAAAACATAATAAATAAGACTGAAAGTTATTTTGCTTTTTGTAGACATATATTAAATGTACTAATGTTATATACTGGCAGATAATGTATACCAGGTATAAACATTTTGCCATTATTGAGAAGCTTTACCGACGGCACCAAAATGACGTTGATGATGCTCCCGACCTATGGCAATTAATATCTCAATGATGGCAATTGACATCGGTCCTGTCGTTAAGTTCTTATCCTGTATTTTACAGCAAGCATTTCATTACATTATGTCCCTATGCTTTTTAAAATCATATTTTCTTTTTTAATATTTATTCTGAATTCAAACCGTAGGTTCCTTTAATAAAAGGTTGATAATGCATATAATAAAATTTCTGTTGCATTCATTACATCATTCCATTAGTCAAGCTGTAGCAACACATGTTTGTTTATTTCTCGTAAAAATTAACGTCGGGAAACATGATATCTGATGACGTCATTTTATATTGTTCCTTCGTCTTATTGAGCATTATTGGATGATTTTTTTATATTTTGTTACTTACCACGATAAACGTAAAAGAAATAACACCATCCATAATTAAAATAACCAAACCAGTCCAAAACATGTCCAAATCTGACATTGGAAGGGAACAAAGGAGGTACCTGCTTACTTGATTATTTATTAACATCTTTATTGCCATTAAATCAAAGATAAACTAGGCTAAGTATTCCCTTTAATAATAGATTTGTTTTTCCTATTTCACCTGGACCAACACAAATGCATGTTCCCCTAAGGATAGTAGTCTGGTCAACAGGAAGGAGGACTTGATAGAAAAATTGTATGCCATCCCATTGGCTGTTGGGATGTTCGGACCAGACAACAATCCTTAGGGGAATATGCATTTGTGTTGAGGCCCAGTGAAGTCTTCTTAAAAGAGAAAACACTTCAAGTTTTCTCATATTTTTATGTTTACTTCAATTTATGATATTTCAGTGTGAACATGAAAGTGCTAGGACTGACACATTTCTCGACATACCACTTGTGATACGGCCATTCGGATCAAACGAGACATATGGGAGTGTGGTAAGGTCAAAGAATTTTTTAATATATATATACTTATTTTCATGATTATATGCAGTTACTGTTCACACTGTCCTGGTCACACATCTCAGCTATCTAGGCTGTCTGTCCAGGACATTGAGTTAGTTGTTACTTGGTTAGTGAGAGAGAAGAGAGTGTAGTGGTTTTACACCTAGCCATTGAGTTGTTAAACCTTGCTCTGGATGGGAACCGTTACTGGTCAGTAAATCCGGTACCTATCAGCCTTGTGTCTGATGGCTTAACCAAATACCACTGAGATTGGTGGCAAACATTATAGCACTCTTGTTTTTAAATTCCAGTCACAAGACGAAGCAGAAGTCTCTGCTGATCTCTTGTTCATTAACTTTATTAAACTTTATCTTTAACATTGTTAAATCTTAATACAAATTGTATCGCTTGCTTCACTCTTTTATAGTACCACTTGGGTCATCCTAGTGTAACAAGTCAGAAGTACTTAAAAATCTGCAACGCATCTTAAAATACTCCATTGATACAGTGGTGAAGTCAAAAGATACTGTTGTAACCTATGATAACATCTGCTGATTTTATGCCCCATAATGCTATCATTCTGTCTGTGCAGGAACAGGCAATGAGGGCATTTGTTCAGCCTGAGATTCTAGAAGGATCAAATCAGTATTACTGTGAAAGGTGTCAGAAGAAATGCAATGCGCACAAGGTAAGCTTATAAATATACTTGCATCTTTTGTAATTAACATATACCAGCTTCTGATCAACTACAAAACCCAATTTCACTTTAATTCAACTACACTTATAAAAACCACTGAGACTTAAAACAATTTCATCTCCACTTTTACATTCACTCTTATGATTAATCCATGCAGTTTTAATTAACCTTTAGACTACTGGATTAATTTTGGACAAAAATCACGTTGAGTGGGTACAAGTTTATAATTTTTACTCATATATATTCACTTACCGTATATCTTCGCCTGTAAGTCGACCCTGCCTATAAGTCGACCCCCCTTTCTCTGGT
>JAECMU010253745.1:0-10516 GCA_016106625.1 Dracogyra subfuscus | reverse complement strand
ACTTTGTTTTGAGGATCGGTAATGTATAATAAAAGAGAAAACACCTCAAGTTTTCTCCATTCTCACGTAAGTTTGTGGACAAACCCCGATGAATGTAAAAGAAACAACAGACAATATTTATAATTAAATTTGAATCATACTTGCTAATAACAACACTAAAACTTCATACAGTGAAACCTGTCTAAACCGGACCTTGAACATACCGGAATCCTGTCAAAACCGGCCAAGTTCCATGGTCCCAAATTTTTTTGCTATTTAAACCATGTATAAAAACCTGATAAAACAGGAACCTATCAATTCCGAAAACCGGATTGATTTTTCGCTCAGAAATGTTAAATCCTTAATAAATTAACTTGAACAAACCGGCGTAGTGTAAATGAATGACGAGTCAACTTCACGTGAAAATACAACTTCCAGCTAACAAAGACGACCGGAATTTCCACTGACCAACATCCAGTGTTACGTCACGGGTCACCGCTTTCTGCGGTCTTAGCCCCGAATAGCAGACAGAGTAATTAATGCTTGACTGTTTCCAATTGTACTGTCTGAAACTGTCGACTTCTTCTCACCTTCAAATACATGCCCGCTACTCACGCCTTATGGTTTCCGCCTTTGATTTGGTCAATGCAATTTAACATTGAAATACAGGCACAGTTAGAGTAAAATGATAGAAAAAACTAAACTTCAAGTAAAATGTACACACGTGACATAATATTTTATACATTGAATAAAAACTAATAGGGAATTTTATCATTTCTGCAATAGAAACGAGAGATACACACACTGAATTTTGCTACACTTTACTAAATTAGGAGAACAAAATGTCACGGCCACCACAGGCTAAACGCAGGCGTGTAGAATTATCTTTTTTAAACGTTGATCGGGTCCATGTTTTCGGTGAAAATCATGCAAGGTTTCGATAAAAACTAAATTATACTTAAACTTGTTTTGTTTTGTTTGAAAGTTAGTTCACAAATATATATATATATAACAAAATAGGGATACGGCGAGATGATTAGCCCTTGTTGCCTTTACCACATTCAGATTCATTCAGGAATTCTCGGACATGTTCGTTTTTAGCTATGAACATATCAGAGAATTTACGAAAGAAAGTTCTAGATCCATGGCAAAAGAAACTTGTGGAAACAAACAATGCATTAATAATTAGTAAATATTGCAGCACAATGTTATCATTAACTAAATAAATGATTATATAACTGTACGTTACAAAACAGGTTTATTGGATCAATCAGATCATTCTCGGGTAATTCGTTGCCAATTGCATGTCAAGGGCACTAACTCTGTTTTATAAAAATGCGACCCTCTAAACACCGGATCCTGTCTAAACCGGATAAATATTAGGTCACCGACATCATCCGGTTTAGACAGGTTTCACTGTACTTTATTTTGAACAGTAAAGCTCACTAAGACAACTTGTCCATATAAAATGATGTCAACAGATATGATGTTCCCTGGTGACGTAATTTTTACTTCATCGTCTGGACCAGTGGGATGACATTATGTTGTATTGCATACTGAAATTTAATTATATGGAATTTGATATTTTCAGTAACTTTCATATCTGAAACATTATAGTTTTGGAAGAATGCATATTGCTAAATGATTGTCATCTAATTTTAAATGAATGGAAACTAATCTCATATCATATTTTAGATTCTCCACCTGGGATTTGTTTTTATATGTATTAAGACAGTTTGCAATGTTATATTGAATCAAGACTAAATATGCCAATACTAATGTTGGAAATCTGGTCAAACTTAATGGGGCTTTAGGATTTTTGCAAAAGAAGTGTTACAATTTCAGCCAAGTAATCACAGTTGATAAGCATCTGTGTTTAACAATGTATGACTCTGTAGAAGAGTGAATGTATTGCATGTTATAATTAATTTACATTCAGTGACTATTCTCAACCTAGAAGGCCTCATTACAGGCACAAAGTGCAAAAATTAATGTTCAGTCACCTTGATTTTTATTTTCCTTATATAAATGTTATCACAATTTTATACAGCTTGATTACTTTGCTGTGCTATAAGTACTATTAAGTAGTAAATATTTTAGAGGAAAAACAAGGTATTTTAATAACTATAATGTTGGTTTGTACAAACTTTCAGCACTTTTTCTCGATGCTATTGCATACCAAAGAAACGTACCGCTTGATGGAACAACTTGCCAACATGGCCATGAAACAGTAAGTAATACTTTTTAATCTATGTGAATCATTCTCCACTCTAGGCATCATATTTAGGAGAGGTATTTTTGCAGTGAATTAAAATACAAATTATTTAAATTAAAATTCATTTAGGATATAACAATATGGAGTTTTTGGATTTGCGGGTGTTATTGTCTATTTGATTCCGCAAATGTCATTTTTGACAGAAGGCGTTAGCCTGAGGTAAAAAATCAAACATTTGTGGGCATCAAATAGACAATAACACCCGCAAATCTAAAAACTACATATGGTTATGTCAGTTGTAAACTCAATAGTTTTTCTACAGAATTAACTGTATATCTGGCTACAATCTAACTGTAGACCCTTGAATCGTCAACTTTGCCTGTTCGAATTGCTAATGAGGTCACTTTCTAATGATATCATTAGCTTTCCGGGTGTTATTGTCTATTTGATCCCAGAAAAAGAATGTAATTAACCAATCACAATACAGAACAAACTTCAGTCAGTTTACAATGTTTAAAAGACATGTTTGCTAATAATGAAAACAAATCTATGTGAAGTTGTTTGTGAGCTATTTAATACTTACCAGTATTTTATTTCATGAAATGTTGGTGAAATGAACTAGGTGCACTAGGATGAGCACAATGTGTTTATGTCAAGAGTTGATTGTAATAACTAATCTGGCATTTTCAGACTGATGCAGGAGGGAGGTTTCGAAGAGGACAGATCTTTGGAGGAAAGAACAAGGTAGGTGAAATGTGAAACAACCCTGTAGAAAATGGTCTCCAGCAGGATTACCCCACCACCACGGAGGGAGGCTTTTTTTTCACTTCATATAGATACAGAGACAAAAAATACAATTGTTTGTATTCAGTATAATTTCCAACAAAAAATATTTTACACTATCATTTTGCAAAATTTGATTTGCAAGTTATTGGATATTAATCAATTATGACACTGTCATGAGACCGATATGAAGTTTAATGAGCAGAAAACCAATATTAACGAAGGCTGAGGTCAATATTATCTTGTTTGTGCTCCACAAAACATCATATTGGTGTCATCAAAGTGCCATAATTGCTTTACTACTTCAATCATTTCATTAAAAATATATATATATAAACATTTAATAAAAAAAAATAATCACAAACTAGGCCTGTTTATAAGCAGTCAGTAAGCACAAAGATATTGCATTATGATGTCATACATAAAACACAATGTAAACTATAAGATGCAACAATTTCTGAATTCTACAGACCAGTAGTGCTTATTGGTCAATGCTAAGGGGATTCCCTGTTTTAAATTGGAAATATGATGATTTCTTATATACATAGCAATAAAATACATAAAAGTGATGTTCAGTGAAAAATCATATATTTTCACTGTATTTTAGCTACAATGAAAATATAGAAATCATATTTACTTATTTATTTTTTTTAAAGTTCATGATTAAATTATTTCCCATTGTATCATTTCTTTGTATTTAAGTTTCATGATTACTAATTCATCTGATTGTATTTAAAAGGAATATATCATAACATTGCGTATTTTTTTATAAAATAAACAAAAAATATTAACAAAAAGCAAAAGATATATTTTTGTTTTTTAGGAAAGATGTATATAATAAATAAACCATTATGCTTCGAAATACTTGAAAATATTGTTTTAATACATCACTTGTTGACATAAAAATGGTATTCGAAAACCCCATGAAATAGCCTCTATTTATGGGTTTGCAAAACCACAGAGCAGTGCAATATGATCACAAATGGAATAATATTTGACAAATTAACCATTCAGAAGTAATGTAGAAAATTCATGAGGTAATATTACAGTGTTTCCCCCAGCGCCCACTGGGATCCCGCGCCGACCCCGTAAAAATCGTTGCCGGGACCGTAAAATTTTTAACCCCATAAATAAAGGGACCCATCCGCTGATCGAAAAATAAAAAATATATATCCACGGTTCATTCTAAAGGCGGGTGGGGATTGGGGATGTGAACACATGTTTACATTTAGAATTGTAAAAATGGCGCTTAATTTCCGTCAAATCAACATCGTTAATTTCCGTGAGTTCTTTTTGAGGACGAATTCGATTGATGTTCCAGAACGTCATTTTACACAATTTCTTTTCAATTGGACCGCGGATTTTTTTTGTCTCTCTCGCTTCCTCTTTTGTTAGTTTCAATTCAAGTAAACTAAAATAAATGATAATCATGAGTTTTAGAGATCAAATGGCAGCAGCTAGTTAATCTCTGTAAACACTGAAAAAAACGAAAGTTTATTGTTTGCCGCCATGTTTTTGTTTGCACTGGTTCCCAAATATTTGTTACTCTAATGTTAATAGTAGTAAAATGCAAAACGGTAACCAGTCTTATTAGTTTTTAAAGGTTGCATGTCACTATTTATTTTGCAAAACTGTCAATGTGTAAATTATTAATTTAATTTATAAAATATGAGATCGATATTGTAATACTTTGCAGAAAAAAGACATCCAAGAAAATTTCTTCCCTGAAAAGAGATCTTGATGCAAAGGCAAGGAGTGAAGCATTTAGGTAAGCTATAACATGAAGTTCAAAGGTCGTAACTTTGTGAAAAATTGGCAAAACTTGATATGTAACAGTACATAATAAAGCTACACACAAAATTTCAGCTCAGTATCCTGAAGCATTATGAAACAAGAAAAAAAGGACGAAGATGAAAACTCTAGCCCATTCTAGTTGGGGACTAAATAAGATTCTTTATATCTGAAACTCTGTCAGAAAAAACCAGCTGCTTGTGAAGATGATTATTAGAGTGGCATTTGCTATTTATCCCCAGTTAATTTCAAGCCTTGCATTGACAATTCAAAATCAGCCACGTAAAACAAGATAATATACATGCTTAATTGATATTACTGAATCCTAAAAGTAAAAGAAATTCCTGAGGTAAAAAACCCTATAATTTCTCTTGCATTTTATTATAATTCAAGTCTACACATTTTAATCCAGTACAGAGGCTGCATCCATTTCATGCATTTATTGATCCATCCATCCATCCATCCATCCATCCATCCATCCTTCCATATGTCCATTCGTCCATCCTTCCATATGTCCATTCGTCCATCCATCCAGTCCATCCCATCCATCCATCCATCCATGATTCATCCATCCATCCATCCATTTATCCGACTCAAATGATCCTGGTATAACCACATATTTCTTTTCTACTTGATGTGACCTCAAACAACGGCATATTGCCCTAGGGATAGTAGTCTGGTCCGAACATCCCAACAAGCAGTGGTATGGCTCAAATCTTCCTTCTTTGTCCTTCACTGGTGTGGTTCGCACATCCTTTATTTTCCATGCTTCAGTCAAATCTAAGCCATCAGGTGTTTTCTGTTGGTTTAGTATAGAGGTGTTGTGTATTTTTACAACTTTATTTGGATTAATTCACTGTTTTAAAACATATTTTTACTTTTGTTCATGTTAAATAGTTGTTTACCGGATTATTTTGTCGACTTCTGTTTGTTTGTTTAAAGCAAGTACCCCATGAGTTGTGTCCTAGTTGCAGATCTCCATGTGACTTAGCGTCAAGTTGTACACAGTGTTTGCCTCTTGCCAATGCTGAGTTGAAGACCACTTAAAGTTCTTTATTCGGTGATGGTTCAGGTTACAACCTCCATGCCTGCTCCCATGACATCTTCCAGGTTGGGTTTTTCTACAGCATCATCACATAAAGAAAGTCAACACCTGTCAGGATGACAGTGTCTGACGTTGACTTCAGAAGTATTGAAGACATGCCTACAATTGTCTTGTCAGACAGATCCTGTTTCAAGACTAACTTCACATGATTCACAATCTTGCATACTTTAACAGGAATTATATATGTCCTCCACCTGATTCAAAATGTGAAAACGGTTTTATGACCCAGAGATTGGCTAGCATCTTATCTCCGAGGGGTTAAAGAAGAAAGTTACAAATTTATATACATTTTAGTCTAATATTTTCACTTAAATCTTTTATAAATACATGACATGGAGTTTATATTTTAAATCAGTTAATGTTGATTAAAATTTGGTAAAAAGTGGTAAACATTTAGCCCTTAAATGTTATATTGAGAGAACGGGATCTTTCTGTCATACAACCAGAGCCATTAAGAGAACATCTCAAAGAATACCATGTCAACAAGAATCAGATTAATGATTCTGCTTTCCTACGAAAATGAAAGTTACCTCCTACATCAGCATCTAACCCTCAGAAGGTGGCAACAGTGTCTCTGTGCTTAAACACACCAGTTAGTAATATACTAATGACCACTAATTCCATCTTTGAATGTGTCTACCTATGATATTGATGGGTTTCACATCATGGTTCAGTGGTTGCAGTGCACACTCTGGTGAACACAAGCCGTCCTCATCCTCATTGAACATTCTGTCGGGTTCTCGGTCTGCACGTGTTTTTTGTCAGTTCTTTTGTCAGGTTGGCATTAACCTTTTTGCATATGCACTTGGGCAAAATATTGCCACCTTGTTGGAAAAACAGATTCTTGTAGAATAACCTGGAGCTGTTTGGTCCAGTGTTCTGATGGATGCAAACATCACATTTGTGGAGTAGGTCTACCCATGGCTTAATCTTCCACTTTGTCAGAACCGTTCCAGTCTACAGGGAAAAGACGATGGCATCTTTGGATTCTGGAACCCTTCGCCAGCTATTAAATGCTGCCATTGTTTCAGGTCAGGTAAGTAGAAATGGAGAACAAAGGACGCTTCAGTTACAAGACCAGAACAGGAAACAGAAGACTCATTGGATTTTAACCATCCCATTGGATGTTCAGATCAGAAAACGGTCCAAATTTTCTCCGATTTGACCGTTGGTGATTAAGTAATATCAGATCGTGGTTTTGATGTTTGAAAGTCATTTTGAGATTCAGTATTATAAATAGCCATGACCTATAAATATTATCTTGTTAATCAAGTAAAGAGTCATAATCATGTGAGCTTCACATGCTTGTAATGACAGTTAAAATACAATTTGCTGTAAATGTTATTAGTCCCTTTCAATGCCTGAAGATATTGAGATGAAGTTTTAACATTCATGGTGATTTATCCCTTTTTCACAGAGTTAAGGCCCCTGATCTTAGGATATATGAATATTTGTTCAGCCAGGTAGGGGACATGTATTGCTTTATTAGTACTCTGAGAATATTTGTTTTAAGTCCAGAATTAATGTTTATATTATACTGTGGTGCCAGTAGAATGTTTTAGTGTATGTTTTTTTCAGAACTGCGTTCTGCCTGCCTGGCCAGGAAAAGCTTGACGGTGATGAAGAGTGTTCTTTGTGGACTCCATACAACAAACAGCATGTTTGGGGAAAACTGTACCTTTCCAACAATTACATCTGCTTTGCTAGCAGGGTATGTATTTATATATATATATGAGGAGTTCAGGCGCAAAAACGCCATTTTGGTCAAAAATAAACCATGGCGACTATTACATAGTACTGGTGGCGTATTTACTGACAGCATATCTGTTTCTTTGCAAAAGCCGACACCTACTTCATAAAACCCAAAACAATTCCATGATTCGTTGCAGAAACCGACAAGTGATGGGTATCATTTTTCGCAAATACCGACAAATCCATTTATCCAATCTATACGCCGTAATTAGTCACGTGATTCAACATGGCAGCGCCCAGGACACCTCTCATTACTCACTAAAGTTTCTAAGTACAGTGAAACCCCACCTAACGACCACCCCGGTACTAAGACCATCCCACTATAAAGACCTGTTTTTTAAAGTCCGGAATAATTTCGTATTATTTTATAGTAAAACTACCCCGGTATTAAGACCACCCCGCTATTACGGATTATGACCAGTAAAATCAGTCCCAATGGTCGTTTTCAGTGCATTACGACTCCATCATAGCGACCAGATTACGGTGACAAATGTCTTGCATTTTACCAGTATGTTTTCACTGGTCGTTAACAAGCGTCAGGTAGTTGAATCTTGTTGGTTTAGTATGTAGAAATATACCACAACAGTTTCATACAGCAATGATTTTAAATCGTTATAAAAACAAAACCACAAAACGGTAGTTTCTGTTTCCGGAAAATGTGTCCAGCTGTTTAATATTAATGACGCGATGCAGCGCGCTGATTGGCTGTTGACCCAGAAGTCGACACGCATTGCGATTACCGTTGTAAGCCTACCGTTATGTTTGATCTCGAGACTTATAAGTTAATTACTCTGAAGTTGGTTTGACGTGTGTGTACTATTCTTTAGTTTGAAGTTAGACCGTACACAACAAGACGGTGATAATTGTTAATTGGAATAATAGCACTCGGACAACTAATCGATAGGCGAACTAATAAAAGGAATTTTAACCTTTACATGTAGTTAGCGAGGCCACGTGAACAACGTGAATTTGTGTTTTGAGCAAGTCGTGTCAAACTCGAGTAACTATAAAACTGAAAATATTTTACGAATATCGTACTTCCAAGATTATTTCCAAACGAACTAGATCGCTATTAGAAAGTGGAACCCTAAAAAAAGGGAAATCGCGCTGTGAACTGACATTAAAACAAAAAGTTAATTTAATTGCCGAGAGTCCAGGAAAAAGCCAACGTAAGCTTGCAGAGAAATTTGGGATTGGTAAAACTCAAGTTCAGTCAATTTTGAAAAAAAAGGCAGAAATAATAGATGGTTTCGAACAGAATAAAAACGGGAGGAAACGGTTGTGTGTACGTTCTCCTGTAAAACAACTGAACACGTTGATGTGGGAATGGTTCCAGCGCATGCGCAGTCAAGATGTTCCGATTTCTAGTTCCATGCTGAAAATGAGAGCTTTGAAATACGCAGCTGAACTTGTAATTGCGGAAAATGATTTCAAGGCATCTAACGGCTTTTTCTTGATAACGCCACTTCCCATGGCAGTGTGAAACTGACAAACGTGAAAGTCGTCTTTCTTCCAGCCAATACCACGTCTAAGGTTTTTCATATGATTGGATTAGCAGTCGGTGATCAGAAATTGATGACATTATAATGTAAACTGTCTAATCAAAGTGTTTATTTATGGTGCTCATTTGGTGTATGCAAATGTGTTTATGCAAATTTAAATAAATGATATTTGAAAAACATGTTTTAATAGATATTTGATTAAGAAAAAAAACCACCTTTAAATATTACAAACCCGGTAATAGGACCACCCCATTATTAAGACCAATTTTATTAAGTCCCACGGGTGGTCTTAATAGAGGGGTTTCACTGTATTTTATCGAAAATTTCCTTTAATAATGGAGAACTTTGATGACATTGATGAGACAGTGGTATTATCACCAATTGGGCGTAAACGGGAGAACAATTCAGGCAATTCTGGACGTTCCCATGCAAAAAAGCGCGACATAATGGTGCTGAAACACTTGCTAGCATTTCGTGTGTACATAATATACGTAATGTGTGCTTGACGACTTCCCTGTCCAATGATGATTTAACCTGAGTATAGTACCCAGTGTAATAAAGTTCTAGACCCTAGGCCATAAAGATCTAGTTTTCATTAGTATCAAAATGTCATGCAAATAAAAAAGTATAAGTTGTAGAAACAAAACGAGGGGCAAATGGATTTGTATGTGCCCTCTGTGTGCTTCTACTCGGGGTAAAAGCACAAATCCATTTACCCCAAGAGATACTTCAACGGATTTATCTGGCCGACATTTAACTATATATTATGATGATGTTTTTACAC
This sequence comes from Dracogyra subfuscus, assembly GCA_016106625.1. NCBI lineage: Eukaryota > Metazoa > Mollusca > Gastropoda > Neomphalida > Peltospiridae > Dracogyra > Dracogyra subfuscus. The sequence continues at coordinate 605 of JAECMU010253745.1, read as the reverse complement.
ATTTCCACTAATCCAATCATATGAAAAACCTCATATATATATATATATATGAAGAGTTTAGATGCATGACATTGGCAGACAGGACCTTGAGGAAAGCAGTGATGAGGACTGAACTGTCATTGGTTGGTTTCAAGCTAGTGCTACATTATATCCTACTGGAACGTTGTGTGGCTATACTAGTCACAAAGTTTATAAACCTTAAGAACCTTGACTCTCTTTCATGGCTGTGATTATTCCTTTGTAGTCAGTATCAATCTGATTAGATTTCTAGTCATATGAATGTGTGTTTTTTTTCCCCAGGACCTCTTGTATTGTTAGATAATACTGATTTATGTTGAATCTTTAATAACAGTCATAATATTTGTCATTTTTAACATATTTGTGTACTGGGAACATAAAATGTTTAGACCATTATTTGAAGAAACAAATTTATGGATTTGTCTGTTTTTGCCGTAAAACGGAAACAAAAACTACATTTTTCTACTTGATTAATAAATTAATATTTTTGAAATTCTGTCCTTAGTTTACTTCACTTATAACAACTGAGAATCACCCTATACTAAATTGATATGCGTAACCTAGAAAGCACACCAAAAAACCCTCTT
>JAECMU010253684.1:0-10639 GCA_016106625.1 Dracogyra subfuscus | reverse complement strand
CGATCCTAGACCGACCGCGCATCAGGCGGGCACTGTACCACTGGGCTATGCTGCCCGCTCTCTAGTTGATTTATGCATTGTTTCTCAAAAAAAAAGGAAGTGGTTTGTTTGTGTCGTCTACAGTAGCTGGGGCTGACCTAGAGGGGCTGGAGGGTGGGTGTCAAATTTTAGAAGTGCCCCTTTTATTTAGGATTTTTAGTTTTTTGTCCGACTTTATTTAGGGTTTTGTAAAACTATTATTATTAATGCCAGCGTCCCTATTGTAGCACTATTATATTATGGTCCATGTGAACCGTGTGTAAGTTTTCAATATTGCCTCTTCATAATGTTATGGTGCCATTTTTGTCTTGGACCTCCCCCCCCCCCATCAGAAAAGCTGGATCCGCCCCAGAGTAGGACTTGATATAAAATACTTATTGAACGCTTCCGCTTTTCCAAAGTCGTAAAATGACATGGATAGATTATCAAAGTTTGTTTTCAAAGGTTGTATGATACTGTGAGGTTTTCGTAAGTTTGTAAGTAATTTCGTATATTGTCAGTAAGTAGTTTTGTTTTCGGAGTATAATCTGTTAATTTACTATTTAAGGTATTTGTGCATTCTTCCTTTGCCATTTTTGTAAAGATTATTAACTTTATTTCGTTAGTTTTTGTATTTTCGCCCATCTGTAGGTCCTTTTTGATCTCATAGCCTTTTCCCGCAGTCTTTCTGTTATTCTTAGTTCCTTCCTCAACGCGCTATTAAACCACATTCTCTTATAGGCCTACGATGTTTTAGTATATCGTGATATTTTCGGAATGATTAAATATTGTTTGCCATGATTCATTTATTATTAAATCATTTAGTTTTTCAAAATTTCCTTTATTATAAATCCATACTTCTTTTAAAAATGGTTTACTGTTACTTTCAAAGTTATTTAATATTATATGTTTTTTTATGGTCACTTATTTTGCAGAAAATGATATAACTCCGCTTTTTTTTTTACTTCGCATGTATCTGTTATTAAAATTGGCTCAATTAGTTTTGCCGTGGGAGCAGGTACATGGCTGCGAACCCAGAACCTTCGAACCTTATGGCTTAAAGAGACATACTCTAGTTTCAATTCATGAAAATTAGCATTAAGTTTAGTTTAATTTGCAAACCTGTAACACATTTTGATAAAGTTTCAATTGAGTGAAACATGAGTCTTTGTCTTTGAAATGGTGAAATACCCTCTAAAATAGAATACAACTCGACTACATAACTGTTACTTCTCAGAGGCACGTGCCTTTTTAAAAATATGAGAAATGCATTTTGCGACACCACCGAGGCCAATAAAGCCCGTGATGGTCATGCTTGAACCATTCGTACTAGTTCACATTCACGTTCTCATATATCATACTGTGTATATATTGGATGAGACGTTAAACACATACCTGTCTGTCTGTCTGTCTGTCTGTCGATACTGACGGAACAAATCCCAGACGGACCGTGCATCACGCGAGCGCATTTCCATTGGACAACATCCCGCCCCTGCTGTTATATTAGTGTTTTCAGTCAAGCGACCGGCCTCGGTGGCGTCGTGGTTAGGCCATCTGTCTACAGACTGGTAGGTACTGGGTTCGGATCCCAGTCGAGGCATGTGATTTTAAATCCAGATACCGACTCCAAACCCCGAGTGAGTGCTCTGCAAAGCTCAATGGGTAGGTGTAAACCACTTGCACCGACCAGTAATATATAACTGGTTCAACAAAGGACATGGTTTGTGCTATCCTGCCTGCGGGAAGTGCAAATAAAATATCTCTTGTTGTTAATCGGCATAAGAGTAGCCCATGAATTGGCGTCAGCGGGTTTCCTCTCAAAATGTTGTGGTCCTTAACCATATGTCTGACGGCATATAACCGTAAATAAAATGTGTTGAGTGCGTCGTAAAATAAAACATGTCTTTCTTTCAGTCAAACGAGTTGGGCAACACCTTGCAACAGTATGTTCTGGGTCGATTCGAATCGTTAGCCGGAAGTCTATGATTTGGTGCGAGATAACCTTTACAGTAGATAATCGTTTTGTAAACAGGTAGTTAATGACGTCATTGGGGAAATTGCTCGTCGTTGTCGTTCCCATAATACCTGGTTGTTCGTGTGGAGGTCTGGACGTATAGCATGTCAGAGCAGTTTTGCCGGTCACAATATACGACATAATTAACATGCAGTTTATGTTCGGCTTAAAGACCATGTATCGCATTAAATTTAACATGTCGGTAGTCGGTTTGCGTCAAGAAAGGAATGAATTGACCTCAAATTACAGTTATCTCCCCATTTGGTTGTCCAAAATCCGGAAATTTAACCGCGCACGTAGTCTGCTGTTTGACTGTGATTATTTCGTGGCAGACAGCTATGAAGTGGCAACTATTTGACTGAAGTGACAGGGGAGAGCATGTAGTTTGTAAACATGTGTAACTTGTTGACATTGAAGACTTGTTTGTGGTAATTCCGGCCCATGCAAAAGTAGTGCTTTTTGTGTAAAATGGGTGTACTCCGGCCTGGTTTAGAGGGTGTGTCTGTTTAAACCAATATACTGGGAGAAAGAGCTGGACAACAGGGGTTGTCCTTTTCAGGATATTTGTCCCCCATGCAGGCAAAGGTACATACAAAAATCCACGGGCCTGCTGATATTAATAAAAATGTTATAGCCACTAAGGCTATATAGAAACATATAGGGAACTTAATTGTGGTCTGAGGCCAATTGGCGTATGACTATATAAAAATAATGCTATTTTAGTGAGCTCCCATGTCTAGAGATAAGCTGCAGGGCAATCAAGCTGACGACAGTGGTTCAAATCCCGTCAAAGCTGGATCATACTTTAAAGGAACAGACCCTAGTTTCAGCCCATAAAAATTAACACTAAATTTAGTTCATCTACAGAGCAGTAACACATTTGGATAAAGTTACATTTGAGTGAAACATGAGTCTGTGACTTTGAAATGGTGAAAATAGTTATGGAGTCGAGGTTTAGTTTGTTTTTCTCTCAAACACACGTGCGTTTTTAACAATAAGAGAAATGCATTTTGTGATATTAAAACAACAGGATGACCAAAGACACTTCGAATATACGTAAATGGACAATCTAAACAATAAACTCTAAGTAAAGTAAGATTTTTGTTATGAAAAACAGCTCTAATAGTCCAAAATATGTCTTAGTGTTTAAAAACTAGGGCATGTCCCTTTAATTTATCTTTCTCATGTCTCACCTTCCTCCACGGGTGCAGTTTATGTGCACTTTGCTTCATCCACTTGGCATCCTCGTCCTCTTACGCAAATACAACTGGCCTGACCCACGGCACTAACTAACGACAAACTACTATTACATTTAAAGATTGTATGTCACTTTTAACACAGGGGTGAAGACAGAATGTTGAAACAGCTGAGGTATGCAGTTTCACCGTCATTGCTAATAGCAGTCAGAAACGCAGCACCCAGACTGTGTGTGCTTGGTCTTCGCTGCTCAGGTGGTTGCCTTCATACAGGTACAACGACAGCGCTCTCGTGACTTCAGGATTTAGCAAATTTCCTTACACACCAATTGGTGAGAAGATCATTCGTGGTGTTTCTTCTGATAACATACACTGTTAACACATATGTGTGCGATAACGTTTTAAAGACATGCGACTAGCTGCTGCTAGTTGATGATCAGGACCCCATTCTTCCACGAAGTGGTCTTAGCCTTAAGATCACCGTTGAAGCATAGTTAACTTAAGCATTGAAGGTGATCTAAGCGCTAAGATCGTTTTATGTGCTTAAAAAGAAAAAAAAGAAAAAAAAAAAGAAAAAAAAGAGGATGCACGACAGAAATTGATCACGCTGTGACAAACAAGTTGGTCTGAAATTGAGATTTCTGTTAACTACAAGCGCAAGTTGGAAAAACAGGTAATAATACATGACTGGCCGTTAGATACCATCCATCTCACAACGAGTTGATTTAAAGGCGCAGACCCTAGTTTCAGGTCGTAAACATGGACACCATGTTTAGTTAATCTACAAACCTGTAACACACATTTGGATATGGTTATAACACAGAGAAGCTAAATCTGTGATGTTTAAACAGGGAAATACTGTCTAAAATAACTAGAGTTTGTATCATTAACCATTACGTGTTAGACAAACGTGCGTTTTTATAAACTAGGGAATGTCGCTTTAAAATGCATCTAAAGATCGAAAGCGAGTTTGATACGTGCTTAAACTACGAATTGTAAAATAAATGATATACGGACACGAATGTATTATTTAATTTTTTACCTCTCCTCAAAACCAGGTTTTAAAGGAATTTTAACATATATTTCGACTTAAATTATTTATAGCCTTTGCACCTGTAGCTAACTTACGTGTCACAGACAGACGATTGTCAGGTTAATTATACGTCACAGTGTAATCGATGTCGATCGTGCTGTTTTTTCATTGGATGTATGACACTGGTGTCCTGGCCATCACCTAGGAACAGCCAGTCGTATGTCCTGAAATTTTAACACAGTAAACAAGTATATTATCAAATATAGCTAATGGTGCTAGCTATTTACATAACATAATTGTTTTCTGTGTTAACAGTTTTATGAGGAAACATATGTAAACAAGTATGTTGTAAACAAAAAATTGCTATTGTGTTCTCACCAACGGGTGTGTTAGAAATATTGTTAAAACATATATTATGTGCGATAACGTGTTCAAGACATACGACTGGATGTCGCAGGTGATGACCTGGTCCAGGAAGCGACCTTAGCGTTAAGATCGAATTTAAAGGACAGTTGCCTTAAGCACTTAAGATGAGCTTAGCGCTAACATCGCGTTATCAACCAGGGCCCAGGACACCATTGGCCTACCATGAAAAAAAGAAAAAGAAAAAAAAGAAGTAGAAATCCATCATTGTGTCACTACAAGTTGGTCTGAACTTGACTTGTTTGTGACGCGCAAGTTAGCTTCAACCCGATATTTGAAAACGCGTTTAAATGTATTTTAAAACTTTTTTGTTGAAGATGTATGGTATAGAATTATTATTATATATTTATTTTTTTAACGACGCACTCAACACATTATAAGTACGGTTATATCGGCGTCGGACATATGGTTATCTCAAGAAAAAAACCCAGTGGTTAGACCGACTGCGCATCAGGCGGGCACTGTACCACTGGGCTATGTTGCCCGCTTAGAATAATGTATTCATGTCCGTAAGTATGTTACAACTCGTATCCAATTCGCTTTCTCGCGTTAGCTATATTTTAAAAGAACTTGTAAGATAAATGGTATCAAACGGCAACTCATGTAGTATTCTCTATATAAACAACTCTCTGTGAGATAAATGGTATCTAACGGCCACTCGTGTAATATTGTCTATATAAACAACTCGCTGTAAAATAAATAGTATCTAACGGCCACTCATGTAGTATTCTCTATATAAACAACTCGTTGTGAGATAAATGGCATGTTACAGTCACTCGTGTAGTATTCTCCATATAAACAACTCGCTGTAAGATAAATAGTATCTAATGGCCACTCATGTAGTGTTCTCCATATAAACAACTCGCTGTAAGATAAATAGTATCTAACGGCCACTCGTGTAGTATTCTCTATATAAACAACTCGTTGTGAGATAAATGGCATGTAACGGTCACTCGTGTAGTATTCTCCATATAAACAACTCGCTGTAAGATAAATAGTATCTAACGGCCACTGATGTAGTATTCTCTATATAAACAACTCGCTGTAAGATAAATAGTATCTAACGGCCTCTCATGTAGTGTTCTCCATATAAACAACTCGTTGTGAGATAAATGGTATCTAACGGCCACTCGTGTAGTATTCTCTATATAAACAACTCGCTGTAAGATAAATAGTATCTAACGGCCTATCATGTAGTGTTCTCTATATAAACAACTCATTGTAAGATAAATGGTATCTAACGGCCACTCGTGTAGTATTCTCCATATAAACAACTCGCTGTAAAATAAATAGTATCTAACGGCCACTCATGTAGTATTCTCTATATAAACAACTCGTTGTGAGATAAATGGCATGTAACGGTCACTCGTGTAGTATTCTCTATATAAACAACTCGTTGTGAGATAAACGGTATCTAACGGCCACTCATGTAGTATTCTCTATATAAACTACTCGTTGTGAAATAAATGGCATGTAAGGGTCACTCGTGTAGTATTCTCTATATAAACAACTCGTTGTAAGATAAATAGTAACTAACGACCCCGCATGTAGTATTATCTATATAAACAGCTCGCTATAAGATAGTTGTATTTAACGGTGTAGTATTATCTTTATAAAGAATTCGTTGTAAGATAGATAGTATATAACGACCCCGCATTTAGTATTATCTATATAAACAGCTCCTCGCTATAAGATAGATGTATTTAACGGTGTAGTATTATCTTTATAAAGAATTCGTTGTAAGATAAATAGTATCTAACGACCCCGCATGTAGTATTATCTATATAAACAGCTCGCTATAAAATAGATGTATTTAACGGTGTACTATTATCTTTATAAAGAATTCGTTGTAAGATAAATAGTATATAACGACCCCGCATGAAGTATTATCTATATAAACAGCTCGCTATAAGATAGATGTATTTAACGGTGTAGTATTATCTTTATAAAGAATTCGTTGTAAGATAAATAGTATATAACGACCCCGCATGTATTATTCTCTATATAAACCACTCGCTATAAGATAAATGTATTTAACGGCCAATCGTGTAGTATTGTCTATACAAAGAATTCGTTGTAAGATAAGTAGTATCTAATGGCCACTCGTGAAGTATTTTCTATTTACTTCTAGCACAGTTAAATAATAATGTCAGCTATTGACATTTTATTCACTTTACTATTATTATTTTGTTCGTAACTACAGTGCATGAACATAATATTCAAACGAAAAAAACGTCCTTCGTTTATGCGTTTCCTACGGAAGTGAACGCATCTGCAATGTCGTGGTTTAAACGACTCGGTTTCTATGCAAATGAACACGTCCCTGCATTGTCATTGACAACCAAACCATGAGCATGTTTTTCTTTTTCCCAAACACCATTATCCCAAGGTAATCGATAGAGTGATTGAAATCCAGACGTTTCCAATTCTGAACGTACTGCGATTTTGTGTCAACTTTCTAATCGACACTGCAACACGATATCTTTTCTTGTTTTTTTTTCTTTGTTTTTTTTTTAAACAAGAAGTAACGGAACGTTTGATGTTGAAAACAGGCTTTAAAGGAACATTCCCGAGTTTGATGCAATATTTTAAGATGTTATCGACTAATAAACTATTTCTACGATTAAACTTACATATTAAATATATTTTCTTGTTTAGAATATCAGTGGCTGTATATTAAACGTGTTTCTGGTCGTTCTAATAATTATTTGCACTAGGGTTTTTTTCTTCATATTATTTCCTAAAAACATTTTTTCGTACGTACGAAATTATTTGAAGACAAAATCCAGTTTGGGCTTCTTACAAATATTAAAATGACCAGAAACACATTGAATATACAGACACTGATATTCTAAACAAGAAAATATATTTAATATGTAAGTTTAATCGTAGAAATATTTTATTAGTCGGGACCATCTTACAATGCAACACACTCAGGAATGTCCCTTTAATTCACCAGGAGCTGTCGTACATTCGGTAAAACTACAAACTTAAAGGGACATTCCTGAGTTTGTTGCATTATAAGATGTTTCCAAGTAATAAAATACTTCTACGATTACATATTAAATAAATTTTGTTTTGTTTAGAATATCAGTGTCTGTATATTCAACGTGTTTCTGGTCGTCTTAATATTTGTAAGAAGCCCAAACTGGATTCTGTTTTTAAATAATTTCGTACGTACGAAAAAATAATATTTTAAGAAATAAAATGAAATTTAACCTAGTAAAAATATTAGAACGATCAGAAACACGTTTAATTTTGATATGTAATTACCGTCGATAAAAAGGCTATGTTAGTCTATAACACCTTAAAAGTTGCATCAAACTCGGGAATGTCTCTTCAAAGAATTTTCTTGTCTAACGATACCACTAGAGAGCTGCTCTATTAATCATCTGCTGTTGGATGCCAGACGTTTGGTAACTGTAAAAGCTTTACAAAGAAAATGAGGTATACTAAATCCATTTCGAGGAAGGCTTTGGTTTTTAAATGCACGACCCCACAGACAGGATAGCACATACCACGGCTTTTGATATATCAGTCGTAGTCCACTGGCTGTAACGATATATAGCTCAAAGGGCCACCGACGAGGATCGATCCTACACAGACAGTGCATCAGGTGATCTTTTTACCACTGGGATACGTTCCGCCCCTAACCTGTATAACAACCACCTATATATACCGGACATCCGTGACGTATTTCGGGCGGGACTCAGCCCAGTAGTAAATCGCTCGTTTGATCAAGGATCAAGGATCAATCCCGGGCGGTGGGTCCACTGAACTAATTTTCGTTCCAGCCAGTGCTCCACAAAGGCCTTGGTATGTACTATCCTGTCTGTGGAAGAAAGGAAATGTTTTATTTAACGACGCACTCAGCACATTTTATTTATGGTTATATGGCATCGGACATATCGTTAAGGACCACACAGATATTGAGCGGAAGGAAATGCTTTATTTAACGACGCACTCAACACATTTTATTTACGGTTATATGGCGTCGGACATATGTTTAATGACCACACATACATGTATATAGAGAGAGGAAACCTGCTGTCACCACTTCGTGGCCTCAGAATTACAATTACAATCTGCACTTTTTTTCCAGAAAATGAGCTATTCAACCTATTTGATAGAAAATTAAATTATCTACATAGTAAACAGTCCTAGAATATGGTATTTTAAGACACAATTGTTATATTAAACCTATTGCAAAGACCTCTCTATGACTCCGATATGGAAGGTCCAAACTTCAAGTTGCGATTTCTAAAAAAATCCAACAACAATTAATGAGGTTTTGTGCACATAAAACCTTGTAATTTCTTACCCACGTCTTCATGTGCTACTCAATTCGATTAGCAGGAAGGGATCTTTTATATGCACCATCCCACAGACAGGTTAACATATACCATATCATTTGATATGCCAGTCGTGGTGCACTGGCTGGAAATAGAAATAGTCCAATGGGCCCACCGACGGCGATCGATCCCAAACCGACCGCGCATAAAGCAAGAGTGGCAGAAGGGGGATTCCTCTCTGATTATGTGTGTGGTCGTTACCCATTTGTCTGACGCAATGAATCCGTATTTAAAATGTGTTGAGTGTTCATATTCATTCCTTCATTCATTCCTTCATCCATCCATCCATCCTTCCTTACATCCATTCACTCATTCATCCATCCATCCATTCATTCATTCATTCATCCATTCACTCATTCACCCATTCATTCATTCATTCATTCATTCATTCATTCATTCATTCATTCATTCATTCATTCATTCATCCGTTCATTCATTCATCCATTCACTCATTCATCCATCCATTCATTCATTCATCCATCCATCCATCCATTCATCCATCCATTCATTCATTCATTCATTCATTCATTCATTCATTCATTCATTCATTCATTCATCCATCCATCCATCCATCCATCCATTCATTCATTCATTCATTCATTCATTCATTCATCCATTCATCCATTCACTCATTCATCCATCCAACATTCATTAATTAATTCATTCATTCATTCATTCACTCACTCATTTGTTATTCATGTATTTATTTTATTTTATGCCGCCAAACAAACTACTTGTTTAGAATCAGAAAAAATATATATCCGCAAGTAATCTTTTACATGCACTTTCCTGTGACGGAGCATTACATGTCACGAAGTTTGATGTACCAGCCAGGAATACACTGGTTGGAACTGGAAAAAACCCTCCGAATCCACTGAGTGCGATCGTTCTCGAGTCCCATTACACATAAGAGGGACATATATTCATTTAATCCTACGTAAATACAATCCGCTGATTATGCGCATGGTTGCATGTGTTTGTATATGTGATTGTGAATGTATTGTTATTAATGTATTTACTGTCAACCATCTTGTCACCTGTATTAAATATCTATATTATTTACATGATATATTGATGTGAGTGTTTGTATGTGTGTGTATATGTCATTGTGAATGTATTGTTATTAATGTATTTATTGTCAACCATCTTGTCACCTGCATTAAATATCTGTATTATTACATGATATATTGATGTGAGTGATTTTATGTGTTTGTATATGTGATTGTGAATGTATTGTTATTAATGTATTTACTGTCAACCATCTTGTCACCTGCATTAAATATCTGTATCATTACATGATATATTGATGTGAGTGATTTTATGTGTTTGTATATGTGATTGTGAATGTATTGTTATTAATGTATTTACTGTCAACCATCTTGTCACCTGTATTAAATATCTACATTATTTACATGATATATTGATGTGAGTGTTTGTATGTGTTTGTATATGTGTTTGTGAATGTATTATTATTAATGAATTTATTGTCAACCATCTTGTCACCTGTATTAAATATCTGTATTATTTACATGATATATTGATGTGAGTGATTTTATGTGTTTGTATATGTGTTTGTGATTGTATTGTAATTAATGTGTTTACT